>JAZDXF010000125.1:0-42642 GCA_038380155.1 Pseudococcus jackbeardsleyi
GGTCTATAGGCTAATTCGAGGTCGCTGAACTCGAATCCGGTGTCGGATATTCATATTGAGATTTAGATTCGCGGATATAAGCGAATGAAAAACGGAAAAACTCGAAAGAAAAATGCCCAATAAAATTGCAACAAATGCTCGAATCAAAAATCCGACGCCGGATTCGAGTTCAGCGACCTCGAATCTGCCTGTAGACCTTTTCCAAGAGCATTTGGACGGTAATTTAGTGCGACGACTTTTTTCGCGGAAAAACGGCTGGTTTTGGGCGGAAAAGTCATCGGGAAAATTTTACCGCCCAAATGCTCTTGGAAAAGGTCTATAGGCTAATTCGAGGTCGCTGAACTCGAATCCGGTGTCGGATTTTCATTTGGAGATTTAGATTCGCGGATATTCGCGAATGAAAATCGGAAAAACTCGAAAGAAAAATGCCCAATAAAATTGCAACAAATGCTCGAATCAAAAATCCGACGCCGGATTCGAGTTCAGCGACCTCGAATCTGCCTGTAGACCTTTCCAAGAGCATTTGGACGGTAATTTAGTGCGACGACTTTTTCGCGGAAAAAACGGCTGGTTTTGGGCGGAAAAGTCATCGGGAAAATTTTACCGCCCAAATGCTCTTGGAAAGGTCTATAGGCTAATTCGAGGTCGCTGAACTCGAATCCGGTGTCGGATTTTCATTTGAGATTTAGATTCGCGGATATTCGCGAATGAAAATCGGAAAACTCGAAAGAAAAATGCCCAATAAAATTGCAACAAATGCTCGAATCAAAAATCCGACGCCGGATTCGAGTTCAGCGACCTCGAATCTGCCTGTAGACCTTTTCAAGAGCATTTGGACGGTAATTTAGTGCGACGACTTTTTCGCGGAAAAACGGCTGGTTTTGGGCGGAAAAGTCATCGGGAAAATTTTACCGCCCAAATGCTCTTGGAAAAGGTCTATAGGCTAATTCGAGGTCGCTGAACTCGAATCCGGTGTCGGATTTTCATTTGGAGATTTAGATTCGCGGCTATTCGCGAATGAAAATCTGAAAAACTCGAAAGAAAAATGCCCAAGAAAATTGCAACAAATGCTCGAATCAAAAATCCGACGCCGGATTCGAGTTCAGCGACCTCGAATCTGCCTGTAGACCTTTTCCAAGAGCATTTGGACGGTAATTTAGTGCGACGACTTTTTCGCGGAAAAACGGCTGGTTTTGGGCGGAAAAGTCATCGGGAAAATTTTACCGCCCAAATGCTCTTGGAAAAGGTCTATAGGCTAATTCGAGGTCGCTGAACTCGAATCCGGTGTCGGATTTTCATTTGGAGATTTAGATTCGCGGATATTCGCGAATGAAAATCAGGAAAAACTCGAAAGAAAAAATGCCCAATAAAATTGCAACAAATGCTCGAATCAAAAATCCGACGCCGGATTCGAGTTCAGCGACCTCGAATCTGCCTGTAGACCTTTTCCAAGAGCATTTGGACGGTAATTTAGTGCGACGACTTTTTCGCGGAAAAACGGCTGGTTTTGGGCGGAAAAAGTCATCGGGAAAATTTACCGTCCAAATGCTCTTGGAAAAGGTCTATAGGCTAATTCGAGGTCGCTGAACTCGAATCCGGTGTCGGATTTTCATTTGGAGATTTAGATTCGCGGATATTCGCGAATGAAAATCGGAAAAACTCGAAAGAAAAATGGCCAATAAAATTGCAACAAATGCTCGAATCAAAAATCCGACGCCGGATTCGAGTTCAGCGACCTCGAATCTGCCTGTAGACCTTTTCCAAGAGCATTTGGACGGTAATTTAGTGCGACGACTTTTTTCGCGGAAAAACGGCTGGTTTTGGGCGGAAAAGTCATCGGGAAAATTTTACCGCCCAAATGCTCTTGGAAAAGGTCTATAGGCTAATTCGAGGTCGCTGAACTCGAATCCGGTGTCGGATTTTCATTTGGAGATTTAGATTCGCGGATATTCGCGAATGAAAATCGGAAAAACTCGAAAGAAAAATGCCCAATAAAATTGCAACAAATGCTCGAATCAAAATCCGACGCCGGATTCGAGTTCAGCGACCTCGAATCTGCCTGTAGACCTTTTCCAAGAGCATTTGGACGGTAATTTAGTGCGACGACTTTTTCGCGGAAAAACGGCTGGTTTGGGCGGAAAAGTCATCAGGAAAATTTTACCGCCCAAATGCTCTTGGAAAAGGTCTATAAACTAATTCGAGGTCGCTGAACTCGAATCCGGTGTCGGATTTTCATTTGGAGATTTAGATTCGCGGATATTCGCGAATGAAAATCGGAAAAACTCGAAAGAAAAATGCCCAATAAAATTGCAACAAATGCTCGAATCAAAAATCCGACGCCGGATTCGAGTTCAGCGACCTCGAATCTGCCTGTAGACCTTTTCAAGAGCATTTGGACGGTAATTTAGTGCGACGACTTTTTCGCGGAAAAACGTCTGGTTTTGGGCGGAAAAGTCAACGTGAAAATTTTAACGCACAAATGCTCTTGGAAAAGGTCTATAGGCTAATTCTAGGTAGCTGAACTCGAATCCGGTGTCGGATTTTCATTTGGAGATTTAGATTCGCGGATATTCGCGAATGAAAATCGGAAAAACTCGAAAGAAAAATGCCCAATAAAATTGCAACAAATGCTCGAATCAAAAATCCGACGCCGGATTCGAGTTCAGCGACCTCGAATCTGCCTGTAGACCTTTCCAAGAGCATTTGGACGGTAATTTAGTGCGACGACTTTTTCGCGGAAAAACGGCTGGTTTTGGGCGGAAAAGTCATCGGGAAAATTTTACCGCCCAAATGCTCTTGGAAAAGGTCTATAGGCTAATTCGAGGTCGCTGAACTCGAATCCGGTGTCGGATTTTCATTTGGAGATTTAGATTCGCGGATATTCGCGAATGAAAATCGGAAAAACTCGAAAGAAAAATGCCCAATAAAATTGCAACAAATGCTCGAATCAAAAATCCGACGCCGGATTCGAGTTCAGCGACCTCGAATCTGCCTGTAGACCTTTCCCAAGAGCATTTGGACGGTAATTTAGTGCGACGACTTTTTCGCGGAAAAACGGCTGGTTTTGGGCGGAAAAGTCATCGGGAAAAATTTTACCGCCCAAATGCTCTTGGAAAGGTCTATAGGCTAATTCGAGGTCGCTGAACTCGAATCCGGTGTCGGATTTTCATTTGGAGATTTAGATTCGCGGATATTCGCGAATGAAAATCGGAAAAACTCGAAAGAAAAATGCCCAATAAAATTGCAACAAATGCTCGAATCAAAAATCCGACGCCGGATTCGAGTTCAGCGACCTCGAATCTGCCTGTAGACCTTTTCCAAGAGCATTTGGACGGTAATTTATTGCGACGACTTTTTCGCGGAAAAACGGCTGGTTTGGGCGGAAAAGTCATCGGGAAAATTTTACCGCCCTAATGCTCTTGGAAAAGGTCTATAGGCTAATTCGAGGTCGCTGAACTCGAATCCGGTGTCGGATTTTCATTTGGAGATTTAGATTCGCGGATATTCGCGAATGAAAATCGGAAAAACTCGAAAGAAAAATGCCCAATAAAATTGCAACAAATGCTCGAATCAAAAATCCGACGCCGGATTCGAGTTCAGCGACCTCGAATCTGCCTGTAGACCTTTTCCAAGAGCATTTGGACGGTAATTTAGTGCGACGACTTTTTTCGCGGAAAAACGGCTGGTTTTGGGCGGAAAAGTCATCGGGAAAATTTTACCGCCCAAATGCTCTTGGAAAAGGTCTATAGGCTAATTCGAGGTCGCTGAACTCGAATCCGGTGTCGGATTTTCATTTGGAGATTTAGATTCGCGGATATTCGCGAATGAAAATCGGAAAAACTCGAAAGAAAAATGCCCAATAAAATTGCAACAAATGCTCGAATCAAAAATCCGACGCCGGATTCGAGTTCTGCGCCCTCGAATCTGACTGTTGTGCTTGTCCAAGAGCATTTGGACGGTAATTTAGTGCGACGACTTTTTTCGCGGAAAAACGGCTGGTTTTGGGCGGAAAAGTCATCGGGAAAATTTTACCGCCCAAATGCTCTTGGAAAAGGTCTATAGGCTAATTCGAGGTCGCTGAACTCGAATCCGGTGTCGGATTTTCATTTGGAGATTTAGATTCGCGGATATTCGCGAATGAAAATCGGAAAAACTCGAAAGAAAAATGCCCAATAAAATTGCAACAAATGCTCGAATCAAAAATCCGACGCCGGATTCGAGTTCAGCGACCGCGAATCTGCCTGGAGACCTTTTGCACGAGCAGTTGGACGGTAATTTAGTGCGACGACTTTGTTCGCGGAAACACGGGTGGTTTTGGGCGGAAAAGTCATCGGGAAAATTTTACCGCCCAATGGCTCTTGGAAAAGGTCTATAGGCTAATTCGAGGTCGCTGAACTCGAATCCGGTGTCGGATTTTCATTTGGAGATTTAGATTCGCGGATATTCGCGAATGAAAATCGGAAAAACTCGAAAGAAAAATGCCCAAGAAAAGTGCACCAAATGCTCGAATCAAACATCCGACGCCGGATTCGAGTTCAGCGACCTCGAATCTGCCTGTAGACCTTTTCCAAGAGCATTTGGACGGTAATTTAGTGCGACGACTTTTTCGCGGAAAAACGGCTGGTTTTGGGCGGAAAAGTCATCGGGAAAATTTTACCGCCCAAATGCTCTTGGAAAAGGTCTATAGGCTAATTCGATGTCGCTGAACTCGAATCCGGTGTCGGATTTTCATTTGGAGATTTAGATTCGCGGATATTCGCGAATGAAAATCGGAAAAACTCGAAAGAAAAATGCACAATAAAATTGCAACAAATGCTCGAATCAAAATCCGACGCCGGATTCGAGTTCAGCGACCTCGAATCTGCCTGTAGACCTTTTCCAAGAGCATTTGGACGGTAATTTAGTGCGACGACTTTTTTCGCGGAAAAACGGCTGGTTTTGGGCGGAAAAGTCATCGGGAAAATTTTACCGCCCAAATGCTCTTGGAAAAGGTCTATAGGCTAATTCGGTGTCGCTGAACTCGAATCCGGTGTCGGATTTTCATTTGGAGATTTAGATTCGCGGATATTCGCGAATGAAAATCGGAAAAACTCGAAAGAAAAATGCCCAATAAAATTGCAACAAATGCTCGAATCAAAAATCCGACGCCGGATTCGAGTTCAGCGACCTCGAATCTGCCTGTAGACCTTTTCCAAGAGCATTTGGACGGTAATTTAGTGCGACGACTTTTTCGCGGAAAAACGGCTGGTTTTGGGCGGAAAAGTCATCAGGAAAATTTTACCGCCCAAATGCTCTTGGAAAAGGTCTATAGGCTAATTCGAGGTCGCTGAACTCGAATCCGGTGTCGGATTTTCATTTGGTGATTTAGATTCGCGGATATTCGCGAATGAAAATCGGAAAAACTCGAAAAGAAAAATGCCCAATAAAATTGCAACAAATGCTCGAATCAAAAATCCGACGCCGGATTCGAGTTCAGCGGCCTCGAATCTGCCTGTAGACCTTTTCAAGAGCATTTGGACGGTAATTTAGTGCGACGACTTTTTCGCGGAAAAACGGCTGGTTTTGGGCGGAAAAGTCATCGGGAAAATTTTACCGCCCAAATGCTCTTGGAAAAGGTCTATAGGCTAATTCGAGGTCGCTGAACTCGAATCCGGTGTCGGATTTTCATTTGGAGATTTAGATTCGCGGATATTCGCGAATGAAAATCGGAAAAACTCGAAAGAAAAATGCCCAATAAAATTGCAACAAATGCTCGAATCAAAAATCCGACGCCGGATTCGAGTTCAGCGGCCTCGAATCTGCCTGTAGTCCTTTTCCAAGAGCATTTGGACGGTAATTTAGTGCGACGACTTTTTCGCGGAAAAACGGCTGGTTTTGGGCGGAAAAGTCATCAGGAAAATTTGACCGCCCAAAGGCTCTTGGAAAAGGTCTATAGGCTCATTCGAGGTCGCTGAACTCGAATCCGGTGTCGGATTTTCATTTGGAGATTTAGATTCGCGGATATTCGCGAATGAAAATCGGAAAAACTCAAAAGAAAAATGCCCAATAAAATTGCAACAAATGCTCGAATCAACAATCCGACGCCGGATTCGAGTTCAGCGACCTCGAATCTGCCTGTAGACCTTTTCCAAGAGCATTTGGACGGTAATTTAGTGCGACGACTTTTTCGCGGAAAAACGGCTGGTTTTGGGCGGAAAAGTCATCGGGAAAATTTTACCGCCCAAATGCTCTTGGAAAAGGTCTGTAGGCTAATTCGAGGTCGCTGAACTCGAATCCGGTGTCGGATTTTTCATTTGGAGATTTAGATTCGCGGATATTCGCGAATGAAAATCGGAAAAACTCGAAAGAAAAATGCCCAATAAAATTGCAACAAATGCTCGAATCAAAATCCGACGCCGGATTCGAGTTCAGCGACCTCGAATCTGCCTGTAGACCTTTTCCAAGAGCATTTGGACGGTAATTTAGTGCGACGACTTTTTCGCGGAAAAACGGCTGGTTTTGGGCGGAAAAGTCATCAGGAAAATTTTACCGCCCAAATGCTCTTGGAAAAGGTCTATAGGCTAATTCGAGGTCGCTGAACTCGAATCCGGTGTCGGATTTTCATTTGGAGATTTAGATTCGCGGATATTCGCGAATGAAAATCGGAAAAACTCGAAAGAAAAATGCCCAATAAAATTGCAACAAATGCTCGAGTCAAAAAGCCGACGCCGGATTCGAGTTCAGCGACCTCGAATCTGCCTGTAGACCTTTTCCAAGAGCATTTGGACGGTAATTTAGTGCGACGACTTTTTCGCGGAAAAACGGCTGATTTTGGGCGGAAAAGTCATCGGGAAAATTTTACCGCCCAAATGCTCTTGGAAAAGGTCTATAGGCTAATTCGAGGTCGCTGAACTCGAATCCGGTGTCGGATTTTCATTTGGAGATTTAGATTCGCGGATATTCGCGAATGAAAATCGGAAAAACTCGAAAGAAAAATGCCCAATAAAATTGCAACAACTGCTCGAATCAAAATCCGACGCCGGATTCGAGTTCAGCGACCTCGAATCTGCCTGTAGACCTTGTCCAAGAGCATTTGGACGGTAATTTAGTGCGACGAGTTTTTTTCGCGGAAAAACGGCTGATTTTGGGCGGAAAAGTCATCGGGAAAATTTTACCGCCCAAATGCTCTTGGAAAAGGTCTATAGGCTAATTCGAGGTCGCTGAACTCGAATCCGGTGTCGGATTTTCATTTGGAGATTTAGATTCGCGGATATTCGCGAATGAAAATCGGAAAAACTCGAAAGAAAAATGCCCAATAAAATTGCAACAAATGCTCGAATCAAAAATCCGACGCCGGATTCGAGTTCAGCGACCTCGAATCTGCCTGTAGACCTTTTCCAAGAGCATTTGGACGGTAATTTAGTGCGACGACTTTTTCGCGGAAAAACGGCTGGTTTTGGGCGGAAAAGTCATCGGGAAAATTTTACCGCCCAAATGCTCTTGGAAAAGGTCTATAGGCTAATTCGAGGTCGCTGAACTCGAATCCGGTGTCGGATTTTCATTTGGAGATTTAGATTCGCGGATATTCGCGAATGAAAATCGGAAAAACTCGAAAGAAAAATGCCCAATAAAATTGCAACAAATGCTCGAATCAAAAATCCGACGCCGGATTCGAGTTCAGCGACCTCGAATCTGCCTGTAGACCTTTTCCAAGAGCATTTGGACGGTAATTTAGTGCGACGACTTTTTCGCGGAAAAACGGCTGGTTTTGGGCGGAAAAGTCATCGGGAAAATTTTACCGCCCAAATGCTCTTGGAAAAGGTCTATAGGCTAATTCGAGGTCGCTGAACTCGAATCCGGGGTCGGATTTTCAGTTGGAGATTTAGATTCGCGGATATTCGCGAATGAAAATCGGAAAAACTCGAAAGAAAAAATGCCCAATAAAATTGCAACAAATGCTCGAATCAAAAATCCGACGCCGGATTCGAGTTCAGCGACCTCGAATCTGCCTGTAGACCTTTTCCAAGAGCATTTGGACGGTAATTTAGTGCGACGACTTTTTTCGCGGAAAAACGGCTGGTTTTGGGCGGAAAAGTCATCGGGAAAATTGTACCGCCCAAATGCTCGTGGAAAAGGTCTATAGGCTAATTCGAGGTCGCTGAACTCGAATCCGGTGTCGGATTTTCATTTGGAGATTTAGATTCGCGGATAGTCGCGAATGAAAATCGGAAAGACTCGAAAGAAAAATGCCCAATAAAATTGCAACAAATGCTCGAATCAAAAATCCGACGCCGGATTCGAGTTCAGCGACCTCGAATCTGCCTGTAGACCTTTTCCAAGAGCATTTGGACGGTAATTTAGTGCGACGACTTTTTCGCGGAAAAACGGCTGGTTTTGGGCGGAAAAGTCATCGTGAAAATTTTACCGCCCAAATGCTCTTGGAAAAGGTCTATAGGCTAATTCGAGGTCGCTGAACTCGAATCCGGTGTCGGATTTTCATTTGGAGATTTAGATTCGCGGATATTCGCGAATGAAAATCGGAAAAACTCGAAAGAAAAATGCCCAATAAAATTGCAACAAATGCTCGAATCAAAATCCGACGCCGGATTCGAGTTCAGCGACCTCGAATCTGCCTGTAGACCTTTTCCAAGAGCATTTGGACGGTAATTTAGTGCGACGACTTTTTCGCGGAAAAACGGCTGGTTTTGGGCGGAAAAGTCATCGGGAAAATTTTACCGCCCAAATGCTCTTGGAAAAGGTCTATAGGCTACTTCGAGGTCGCTGAACTCGAATCCGGTGTCGGATTTTCATTTGGAGAGTTAGATTCGCGGATAGTCGCGAATGAAAATCGGAAAAACTCGAAAGAAAAATGCCCAATAAAATTGCAACAAATGCTCGAATCAAAATCCGACGCCGGATTCGAGTTCAGCGACCTCGAATCTGCCTGTAGACCTTTTCCAAGAGCATTTGGACGGTAATTTAGTGCGACGACTTTTTCGCGGAAAAACGGCTGGTTTTGGGCGGAAAAGTCATCGGGAAAATTTTACCGCCCAAATGCTCTTGGAAAAGGTCTATAGGCTAATTCGAGGTCGCTGAACTCGAATCCGGTGTCGGATTTTCATTTGGAGATTTAGATTCGCGGATATTCGCGAATGAAAATCGGAAAAACTCGAAAGAAAAATGCCCACTAACATTGCAACAAATGCTCGAATCAAAATCCGACGCCGGATTCGAGTTCAGCGACCTCGAATCTGCCTGTAGACCTTTTCCAAGAGCATTTGGACGGTAATTTAGTGCGACGACTTTTTCGCGGAAAAACGGCTGGTTTTGGGCGGAAAAGTCATCGGGAAAATTTTACCGCCCAAATGCTCTTGGAAAAGGTCTATAGGCTAATTCGAGGTCGCTGAACTCGAATCCGGTGTCGGATTTTCATTTGGAGATTTAGATTCGCGGATATTCGCGAATGAAAATCGGAAAAACTCGAAAGAAAAATGCCCAATAAAATTGCAACAAATGCTCGAATCAAAAATCCGACGCCGGATTCGAGTTCAGCGACCTCGAATCTGCCTGTAGACCTTTTCAAGAGCATTTGGACGGTAATTTAGTGCGACGACTTTTTCGCGGAAAAACGGCTGGTTTTGGGCGGAAAAGTCATCGGGAAAATTTTACCGCCCAAATGCTCTTGGAAAAGGTCTATAGGCTAATTCGAGGTCGCTGAACTCGAATCCGGTGTCGGATTTTCATTTGGAGATTTAGATTCGCGGATATTCGCGAATGAAAATCGGAAAAACTCGAAAGAAAAATGCCCAATAAAATTGCAACAAATGCTCGAATCAAAATCCGACGCCGGATTCGAGTTCAGCGACCTCGAATCTGCCTGTAGACCTTTTCCAAGAGCATTTGGACGGTAATTTAGTGCGACGACTTTTTCGCGGAAAAACGGCTGGTTTTGGGCGGAAAAGTCATCGGGAAAATTTTACCGCCCAAATGCTCTTGGAAAAGGTCTATAGGCTAAGTCGAGGTCGCTGAACTCGAATCCGGTGTCGGATTTTCATTTGGAGATTTAGATTCGCGGATATTCGCGAATGAAAATCGGAAAAACTCGAAAGAAAAATGCCCAATAAAATTGCAACAAATGCTCGAATCAAAATCCGACGCCGGATTCGAGTTCAGCGACCTCGAATCTGCCTGTAGACCTTTTCCAAGAGCATTTGGACGGTAATTTAGTGCGACGACTTTTTCGCGGAAAAACGGCTGGTTTTGGGCGGAAAAGTCATCGGGAAAATTTTACCGCCCAAATGCTCTTGGAAAAGGTCTATAGGCTAATTCGAGGTCGCTGAACTCGAATCCGGTGTCGGATTTTCATTTGGAGATTTAGATTCGCGGATATTCGCGAATGAAAATCGGAAAAACTCGAAAGAAAAATGCCCAATAAAATTGCAACAAATGCTCGAATCAAAAATCCGACGCCGGATTCGGAGTTCAGCGACCTCGAATCTGCCTGTAGACCTTTTCCAAGAGCAGTTGGACGGTAATTTAGTGCGACGACTTTTTCGCGGAAAAACGGCTGGTTTTGGGCGGAAAAGTCATCGGGAAAATTTTACCGCCCAAATGCTCTTGGAAAAGGTCTATAGGCTAATTCGAGGTCGCTGAACTCGAATCCGGTGTCGGATTTTCATTTGGAGATTTAGATTCGCGGATATTCGCGAATGAAAATCGGAAAAACTCGAAAGAAAAATGCCCAATAAAATTGCAACAAATGCTCGAATCAAAAATCCGACGCCGGATTCGAGTTCAGCGACCTCGAATCTGCCTGTAGACCTTTTCCAAGAGCACTTGGACGGTAATTTAGTGCGACGACTTTTTCGCGGAAACACGGCTGGTTTTGGGCGGAAAAGTCATCGGGAAAATTTTACCGCCCAAATGCTCTTGGAAAAGGTCTATAGGCTAATTCGAGGTCGCTGAACTCGAATCCGGTGTCGGATTTTCATTTGGAGATTTAGATTCGCGGATATTCGCGAATGAAAATCGGAAAAACTCGAAAGAAAAATGCCCAATAAAATTGCAACAAATGCTCGAATCAAAAATCCGACGCCGGATTCGAGTTCAGCGACCTCGAATCTGCCTGTAGACCTTTTTGTAAAGATGGGAATATCTCGCGGCCGTATCTCGCACGATCACGGGGAGCTTGGGAGTTGAACGCTCCGGGCAGTGGATCCGATGGGCTGCCCCCGGCCCTTCTTTACTGTCGCGTACGGAGCCCAAATTCGGGGTTGCCGGGTGATATTGGTGGCTGCGGCGGTTCCAGCGATGTGTCCGGATGTGGCTCTTCGGCTGATGATTTTGACGACGAGCACAGAGCGGCGCTGAGAGAACCGACGACGGCACCAAGATGAGCGGCGTAAATAACCGAATTTGGCGCGACGTATTATCGTGTACCTATATTTCTGGCTGGGCTGCGCGGACGGAAGGCCGGACTCGCAGCTTGGGTAAAATAAAGGACACAAGTTTCTGAACGGGTGTACGCGATAATGATGTATTTGGGCGCGAGTAGAAAGTACAAGCGGCGTAAAAATACAAAGTAATTATCGCGAACGATTAGTCTGAATTACCGCGGATTAATTCGGAACAATTAACTCGCGATATCGAATTACGCTGAACGTGTGGACCGCGCGGGGTTTCGGGGTACGCAGGAAGAGAAATAGCAAATTCGGAGGCGACTACGAATTAATTGCAATTTCAACAAACTGCTTTAGCCTACTTGGTGAAACACGCGCGAGACCTGAGCCTTAAAACCGTGCTGAGCCTGACCTAGCTGTCGAGGAGATTTCAAAGGACTGATTCGATCGATCGCAAGTTGAATCGCGAGTCGATCAACCACTATTTGCTCGCAGGGTTGCCACCACACCATAGCCCAAGATTATTTCCCAATAATCTCGGACAGGGCCATAATCACTCTTACATATGCCCCATCGGACTTGATGAGGGGGAGGGGGTAGCTCACACCCCAGAGTCGAGTTCGAACCCCAAATTCGAGGTCAAACTTTCAGTTCTTAGAGTGTATCATGGTCCCTGCCCCATCGAACTTGGCTATGGGTGGTGGTAACCTGAAAGTACCAGTGTTAAGTTGTATTCGAAGTAGGTCTGGCTTTAATTTTGAATTTTTGACAGTGATCGAAAGCACTGCGAGCTCTAGATGACTGTTTAATTTGAGATTTGATCTAAATTTTGAAGTTTTAATCTGAATTTTAAAATTTTGCTGAACCGAAAGAAATGAGCTTTTTTGATTAAATTTTGAACACAGACGCAGCTGTGGATGCGAAAAATTAGAATTTTGATGTCGTAGATTTGTTTTAAGTCATCTTTTTCATTTTTATAGTGGTTGTCCTTTTTGTTATTTCGAAATGCGTTGAAAATAATTTTGACAATTTTCGGTCAGGCTCTTGCTTTGCAAAACTGCTTTTTTGTGCGGCGCGTTAATAGGCAGTTACGAGTCGCATCCGAATTTGCAAATTACAAAAGGGACATTATAAAAAATAATGGGGGAGTTTATGCGGTCTAGCTTAAGTTTATGGAAATATTTATACATTGGCAAGAAATAGAAATGAAAAAATAATATCTTATGGTATAACATGGCAAAAATGTAAAGAAATGATAATGAGAAAAATAAAATAATTTGCACATTAAAGTGTGCGATGCGCTTTGGTTATTTTCGTAAGCAGGTTGGCCCGTTATCAGCGCAGTATTTTTGTGATGCGTTTATGTGTCCGAGTAGACTGATGTCTAGGTGGTAAATTTTTTGTGGACGTCGTGAAAAACTCAGACAATGAGATTCATACTTAAATATAAACATGCATTGGTAAAAATAATGACAAGAAATAAGTATAAAAAGAAATATGCATATAAAATATTGGGGTAATTGGTTTGTGGTGAATTATTTAAACATGATGAATTATTGTTTTGACATTTGGAGGAGGTTTTAAATCTATATAATAAGTCTGATTTGTTGTTTTGGTTTTGGGTTGGGTTTCAAAAATAAAATTCAATGTTTTTTGTCGGTAAATAAGAATAAACAGGTCGGGTAAATTTTCAGATGTGAAATTTGGGTATGAAAATAACAAAAAAAAAGAAATGGGATTTTGGGTTTTTTAATCATAGTTGTTCTCTTCCTGCGACGTAAAAATTTAAAAGGACAAAATATTTTGGGGAATTTTGAAATAATTGACATATGTACAGGGGTCGATACAAAAATATACAGTATAAAAATATAAAAATGCACATTATTTACAAATATAGGTATCACAGATTGGGAAGAGTTTTACATAATCGGTAAGTATGGCAGTCTTGGTAGGTATCGACGAGAATGATGATAATATTAACGATGTTTTGATGCTTTCAGGTGTCGCCGGGCGGTATCGAGTTCCATTTTGGGCAGCGAAGAAAACATCAAACGTATCTCGACGATTAAATTATTGGCGTGGTGGACTGTGAACAGGTTAGCAGGTAAAATTAATATTGTATATAATAGAATATTTTATGTTTTGTCATTCCAGATTTTTGATTCTTCCTCTTTTTTTTTTTTTGTATTTTTTTGAATTTTTTGAGGTCGTCGAAATTTCGAAAGAGTATTGTTTTTTGGTTTTGGGTGTGGCTATTGTTTTGGTCGACTGAAAATTCGCAAATTTCTTTATTTTTGAATCACGCACTCTGTTACTGATATATTTTTTGACAATTTTTTATTTTTCGATTTTTTTTTTTTGATTTTGGTTTCATAGTTCACGCTCACTGTTGCAAGTATTTTTTTTTTGATTTTTTTTTTTTTAAGTTTTTACGATTTTTATTTTTATATTTTTCTTGAAATTTGCTAGTTTTCAAGCCATGAGGTTATGGTAGAAAGTGGTTTTTGGTTCCTTGATTTTGTAATACGTACCAGTTTATGTGGGTGTGATACCAGGACTTAATATTTAATTAAATTGAGAGTAAACTGATCTTACTTGTGGGCGATGATTAGATCCAGGAAGGCGAGAAGCGGAAACGCTGATTTTATGGTGTGAGTAATCTCGCCATTTATCTGTTTCCTGGCCCCCAGGTTTTCTGCGTAAACCGGGAAGGCGATCTGGACCTCGAGGCCTCGGACCTCGGGGTCGACCAACACTTCCCGGTTGAAGATGTCGCAAATTGGTTCATGCTCCCCCTCGATTGGATCCATTGGGATGGGGAAACATGACCAGCAGCTGGGTTCCTTTATCTCGCAGGGTCTCGGCCACTTGCTTGTATTTCCCGATGACCCATGGGAGATTCCAATCCTGATGGATGTCCCCCGAGCAGGACAACATGACCTGTCGGGGGGTGCGCCTCATCGTCTCGATTTTCGATAGGAAGTCCACGAAAGTTAGTTGTGGTGGATGAAAGATCCCTGGAACTAGTCGATTTCGATACGTTTTCTTTTCTGTAGCTATCCGCGCCGCCAGCCTCGGGTACCCGTCTCCACAAATCCAAAAGTCCCCTCTAAAGATGGCGTACGGCGTCGCTGGGAATCTTGGAGGTCGAAGCTCCCTCACCGTGAAGGCGAGGGGGTGGAGACGGGTAAACTGGAAGTCTCCGTAGATTATCGTTTCGCCGTTGGTTGGTGCCATGGCCTGGGGTGGATCCTGGGCAGGGGGTATTTCCGCCCCCGCATCTTCACTGTTCTCGGCCATAGCACCTTCCTCGGATTCCAGTGTTTGGTTTATTAGGAAATCCACCGGGTTCAAATTTATAGTGAATAAATTACACACCGGTGGATTTTCCTGAGGCGGCGGCGGAGGCGGCGGCGTGATCCGATGTGAAGGTCCCGGTTGAGGTTCATTTTGATGGTCCATTGGCTCCGGGTCCGGCAGGAAGTCGATTCCTTCCCGCTGCAGCCTCTGATCCAGCGGTTCCACGATTATATCGTCGAGATCGTCATAGCGCTGGGTCCGGAGGTTTTGGAGCTCCACCTCCAGCGCTTTTACTTTGTTGTTTAGATGATAAACTTTTATTTCCGCCCGGCGCTGCGCCTCCATTGCGCTTATGGTCTCGTTAGCTTGCCGGGCGGTCAGCTGGAGGTGTTGATCGACTACTATTGGCCGCAGCGGGAGGAGATCTTCGATGCGCACTGGCCTGCCGCAGCCCGCGTACGTGCATTGCACGTGACCATCGGCAATGTGTGGGGCCAACATTATGCATTCCGTGTGGAACAAATGTCCACACTTTGTTGCGATGTATGGTCCCTTGGCCGGCACTTCGTTCGTAGCATATGGAGAGACGATTCCGAGCAGGCTGCGGCAGCCGGAACATATTATGTTCTTCGTATCTGCCATAATCTGTTTTGAAACAGGAGAATTTTTAGGACGTCGCTTGTTATTAAATTTGCATTCCCACCCTGAATAGTGCGATGGGAATTTCGGACATTCACATTTTGTCCGACACTTGCACAGGGTGGGAAATGCCTTCGGGGACCGGGGGGTCTACCCCTGGGACGCCTGTTTGCTCTTGTCTGCCGTCTTTGTGGCGGTGGTGTCGGTTCATGGTCAGAAATTGTTATTGGCGACGTCGGTTGATCGTTTTCGATTAACTCTTCATCATCTGACGGGATTGTGATCGGGGTATTCGGGTTAGTGTAGGTATGTTCCGAATATGTCTCGTATTCACTATCCGATGGAACGTAATCTTTGTCCGACATATTGCTATTTGTTTGAACGGGGAGAGAAAAAGAAAAAAGAAAGGGGTTAGAAAATGGCAATTTACCAAATATTTATTTAATTTAGGATGTTATTTATGGCCAAAATATGTTAATTTTTTGTTAAAAATTTACAAGAGTGTGTTAAATTTTTTGTTACAGACATGGAAGCAGATTATAGGTTAGTTGATGCGACATATGTATTATTAGTAAGCAGAGTTCGTGCCAAAAAGGATATGGAATTTTTCTTATTTGGATCCTGATATGAATAAGGTAAGTGTTTTTGCTCGTTTTGCTTTATAGACATGATAAGTGATCATTTTCAAATGTAGAGGTCGTAGGAAGGTTCTGTTTGTTGAAAATTTTGGAGTTTTGACTGGATTTTTAGTCCCTGCCCCATATGTGCCACGAAGTATTTGGTTGAGTGAAAAATTTCTGCCCCATATGTCGTGGGATATCGATTGTTTGAAAGAAAGGAAAAAAAAAGTTTTTATTGGCAGTAAATTTTGATCCGGATATTCCGGTGCGGCTTATGCAGGGTTTTTGGTTAAATTTTGCGGTCTACTGACCCTCGGAATGGCCGAAAGGGATCGCCGACGGGTCGAAAGTGGTGTTTGCTTGATAAAATTTTGATGCTCCTGCCTCATGTGCAGTAGCTGTCGATTTTTGAGTAAAATTAGTGAAATTTTGATGAAGGGAAAGAAAAATGAGAAAAAAGGATTTTTATGATAATAAATTTTGATCCGGGTATTCCGGTGCGGCTATTTAGTTTTTTGGGTAAATTTTGCGGTCTGCTGACCCTCGGAACGGCCGAAAGGGATCGCCGACAGGTCGAAAGTGGTGTTTGCTTGATAAAATTTTGATAATCCTGCCCCATATGCTGTCGCTGTCAATTTTGAGAAAAAATAGTGAAATTTTGATTTTTATAGGTCGTGAGAATATTTTAGAAAGAGCATTTTGATTTGGTATGAATTTTTGTACGTCATATTTTAATTTTGAAGAAAAGGAAAGGGTCGGGGTTTCTAAATTCTGGTTGAAAGTCTGCCCCATTTGTACTTCGGTCGAATTTTGTAGATGGAATTTGAATCTTAGAGGTATTAATTAATTTTTGGGAAGGGGATTGTTTTTTTTTTTTTTTTTTTTGATCGAAATTGTAGCGTATGTTTTTTTTTTGATGATCAAAATCATAATTTTTATGGATATTTTGAAGTTTTTGCGGCATTGACTTATTTTTGAAATTGAAAAGATAGTATTTTGAAATTATTTTGAGATCGAAAGAGAGAATGTATTTGTATTTTATTCATTAATGTATCGTATTATTTTTGAGATCGAAAGATGATGTGATTTTGTCATACGCAGCGTATTTTTAATAATTTATTGGTCATGAAATGTAATTTTGGGTACGTATTTTTCAAATGAACGTAAGGTAGGTCAATGAACGAGGGTGTTTGAATGAATGACAAAAGAAAAAAGCGAAAGTAAAATGGAGCGAATAAGCGGTCGTTGGTATTCTTAGAAATGTCGCATCGGTTTAGATAAGATAGAGCGTTTTTTGAATGGTTGCGGCGTTTCATTGATAATGAAGCGTAGTGGGTTAATCGGTCAGGCGGTGCATTTTTGTGAAGGTCGTTCGCGTGGCCGGTGAATTGGGGTAGATGCGACGTGTTTATGTTGTCGAACTTGTGTGTGTGAGTGTAGCGTAGTCGTTGCTAGATGTGGAAGTAGTTGCGGTGGGGGGAACGTTGCAAATTGTGAAACGGTAGAGACGACGGGAAGTCGAAGAAAAGAAATGAGAAGAGAGAGAAAGGGAGAAAGAGAGAGAAGATGAAAAAGAAGAGAGAGAGAATACAATCAAAACGAAGAGTGAAATTTGAAATGAAAAAAAAAAAGAATTTTCGATATGGCGATGCGTGTATTTCTATATAATTTTTATCAGGTTTTATTTTCGTACGTCGTTTTATTCAATTCACCGGTTACGTATGAACGTTTTAAGGAGTGAGCGGGGAGGAGTGGTACGTAGCGTTGGAGTTGTGTGCAGATTATTCTCGTTACACTCAGCGGGTGGTATTTTCCAAGTCGTCGGTTTCGATTTCTTTTCTGATAAATGGTTTATTTTTGGATTCAAGAGATATCTGAAGATTTTGAATTTTGATGGCGTCGTATTGGTTTTTATCTTGACGTCGGGTTTGAACGAATGTATATGTGGGTAATAATTTCAACGGTGTATGTATTCCAAATCTATTTTTGATTTTCGTGTATTTTCTTGAGTTGTTGGATTTTTTTGTCTGCGTTGGAAAGCATCAGTGTGCGCTGAGTGTTCGAGTATGGATTTTTTACGGCGTGTATTAGCAATTTATGAATTGGCAATGAGCATTTGTGCGGTCCCAGGGGTTAAAGGGTTAAGGATGGTGTGTCTGATTGGTGCGTGGAATTATTTTCTGCCGGTGTGGTGATAATTTCCACGTAGCAATCGGATTTTTGATTATAACGTCGTGTTATTTTATGCAATTCATAGGGGGTGAATATGTGATTTTGGTTGAAATTGATATTCATTGATTTATGTGACGTTTAAATTTGTCTGAATTTTCTTTTGAATAATTTTGTTTGATCACGGTTGATTTCGAGTGATCGTGGTATTTCATCGAATTAATTTTGAAGAGTGAGAGAGAAAATTTTTGATGATGGAATTTCGAATTTTTTGCCAAAATTTTTGATTTTAGATGTCGTCGAATTGTCACGAATGTAAAGAATTTTGATTAATTTTTTTGATAATGGTTTGAATGTTTGATTTTTTATTTTCGTGTGGGTAATTTTTCTTCTTTTCTTTCTCTATTTTTTGAATTTCGCGTGATGAATTTTCGTTTTGATGTTAATAATCAATGAACAATGTGTGCGATTGTCATTTATTACCGCCTATGAATTGATTTTATTGTAAGCATGGGAGGTTTTTTGGTATATTGCTTGAATGATGTCGCCGGCTCGTTTTTTAGTCTTATTTTCTCGTGTTCACAGTCGTCGTTGTACACGTACTGTCGTGGTCAAGAGAAAATTTACTGAACTTTTTGTAGATTTTTTGAGGTTTCGAAGGTGTTGAATTTTGATATTTTTGGAATTTGAAATTCATTTTTCATTTTTTTTTTTGTAATTGTGGAACCATTTACTGAGGTCGTCGTGTATACGTACTGTTGCAGTACCTGATTTCACAATTATGTTTAGAATTTTTTCTAAGGAATTTTGACGTCGCATGAAAATGTAGAATTGCTCAGTGCGGTTGTCGTTGCACGTACTGTTGCATCGAGCACTTCTTGTTTTCTGCTTACGCGACGGTGGTTTTTCTGCCGTAATAAAACGCGGAATTTTTATTCTGCATGGTTTGCAGATATTTTTCGAAATTACCAAAGAGTTTAAAAATTTAAGTAGCCAAAAAGTTTTTATTTTTATGATTATTTTAGGATGGTTTTTGTCCATCAAGCCGGTTGCACTATTCAAGCAATAATAATGGTAAGAAAGAATAAAAAAAAATAATGAGGGGAAAAATCGCGAAAAATCAGCTAGGTATTTCTGAATGGTACTTACAATATATTCGACGTCGGCGAAATGGAAACGAGTAGATTAAAATTGGCGAGATCGGTGAGATGGTGGTCAATTGTTGAGATCTTAGCGAAAATGTCGACGAGATGACAAATAAATCGAAGGAATGTACATGAAATTAGCATACGATCGATAAGTTGATTCGCGTTAGTAGTTAATTGTCGAGATCGAGGGGGTAATTAAATGTAAAAACGAAAAAAATAATACGGTCTAAAATTGAGATAGCTGCAATGCGCGATTTTACGATAAGGAGAAGTCGAGAACTTGCTCTTACGGAGTTACAAAAAGAACAGATTGGCTTTCGTGATTTTGGATTGGATCTGGTTTCGTTTGTTGGTTATCTAAGGGGGGTGGGACTGGCGCTAGTTCGGTTCGGTTATTGTATTGAGGATTTTGGATATTGACAGGTTTATTGTAGTTAGATATGGTGTTCAAAGGATCGTTTAGTCGAACTAGTCAGTTTCGTAGGCTCTCGCAATGTATTCTTTCTCGTCATTGTTTATGTATTTTAGCATTGCCAGGGCCAGTGGTAGTTTTTTGGGTCTTCCTCGTTTACGACGGGGAAGGTTATTGTCGTTTCCTAGAACTGGCTTTTTGTCACGTTTTTCAATGTATTTTTTCGCCTTATCCTTAATCTCAGACTTTCGTTTATTGGTGGCGGCGGCCTTGTCTATTGTCTCCTCTAGTTTGGCAAGGTCGTCGGTTTTCTTAGTCTTTTTTAATTTCGGTTGCAGTTGGTCGAATTTCTTCCTATTTTTTGAACGATCGTCAGGGGGGTTAGGTAGGAAATTTTCCTGTTCTTTTGCCCGCTTTGCAAGCCGTTCCGCTCGTTGTGCGGCCGCTTGCTTTTTAATGACGTCATCGGATACTGTAATTGTTGTTTTTTCGAGTTCTTTTTTGTTAAGGTCATTTTCAATTTCGAATCGTTTTTCCAAAAATTCTTTAATTTTTTCTCTGACAGTTTTATGTTGTAATTTTGATTTAAGGGTAGCGTCATTGTTCAAAAAATCAATTTGTTCTTTGGTCAGAAAGAGGGTGAGTTGCCGAATGTTTACAGTATGTTTTTTGAGGTCTTCCATTTCGATGTCTTCAAGTCGAGCAACAAGATAGGTGTTTGGAGTGACGCGATGTTTTATTATGAAGGGTCCATGTTTTTTGGGGAATAATTTTGATGAGTGGTCAATATTTCTTTGGTTTTGGTGTTCTGTGACCATGACCATATCGCCAGGATTGAGGTGGGGTCGCCGTGAGTTTTATTGAAAGAATATTCGTCCTGAATTCTTTGAATTCTGCGTCGTTCGCGGATATAAGCCTCTATAGCCTCTCTATGCGTCATTTTTTCTATTTTTTGATTTTTTAATTCGCATGTGTAGACGGCCTTTTTGGCTAATTTATCCGCGATTATGTTCGCATGATCAAGCTTTCTAGCTTTCACATGGTATAATTGAAAGGACTCAAATTCAGTACCCATTTTTATAATTTCTTCAAAAAGGTCTTTATGGTGTACAGGTTTCTTTTTTGCATTTTTGTATCCATTTGTTTCCCAATTTTTACTGTACACGTTTATTGC
Source organism: Pseudococcus jackbeardsleyi (assembly GCA_038380155.1). Taxonomy (NCBI): domain Eukaryota; kingdom Metazoa; phylum Arthropoda; class Insecta; order Hemiptera; family Pseudococcidae; genus Pseudococcus; species Pseudococcus jackbeardsleyi. The sequence continues at coordinate 20,841 of JAZDXF010000125.1, forward strand.
ATTTACTGCATATTTTGAATCGGAAGCAATTTTTACTTTTTTGAGCTCATTAAAGCGAGCTATTTGCATAGCTACTTTAATAGCTTGTAATTCGGCCAAATTGTTTGAGATTGGGTAATTTTGAATTTGAATTCTTTCACTTACATTTTCTTCACTCTCTGGATGAAAACAAATTCCGATTCCGGCTATTGCATCCGTGTCACCGTTTCTGGAGCAGGCTCCATCTGCGGTGATGGTTGCATAACCATTTTCATCGGTCATTATTTTATCCGGAGGAAGTTTTTTAGATAACAAAATTTCGGAGGTCGTCGAATTTGGTTCATTTTTAGTCTGATTTTCTTGAAGCTTTTTGAGTTCGTATCGAAAGTTGGTGGGGGCTTCTTTGGTGGGGATTTTTTCTGAGATGTTGTCTGTTATTCCCCAGGCTTCGTTGGGCTTAATTTGATATTTATTGGGGGTATTATTTATTTCGTTTTGGATGTCTCTAACGAATTCGTCCCATCCCCAGTGAGTTTTTTGAGTATCTCGGTAAGTGTTGAGCTTTATCCTCAGCTTGTCACCAATAATTCGCATCGTTCTTTCGACCAGGCTGGACATGGGATTAAAACTAGAGGTAAGGCCCCTCACTATGCCGAAGGAGTCCAAAAGAGCAGCCCAAGCTTTTGATGTAAAAACTGAACCGTTGTCACTTATGACTTTTCTGATTTTCACGTTGTGTTTTTGGATATCTTTGATGATGAATTCATCTTTTTTGTGACGTAATAATCGTTAGGGTCCTCAAGGGGCTCAATCCAACATCGTCCAGTAAATACGTCCCTAGCTACGATTAAGTTTCTAGGTTCATCTATGGGGTTGGTAATTGGGCCGTAGAGGTCGACTGATATTACTTCGCCGATGGAGTAGGCTTCAATTTGGGCATATTCTAGGACCTTTTTCATGGCGTAGTTTTTATTTACCTTGCATATTATGCAAGCGTTGGAAATTTCGCGTATATATTTCATTGCATTTGGATAGTAGTACAGGCGCTTGAAAATTAATTCAAGTTTGCCTGGACCTACATGTCCATACGCGTCATGGAGATAATCTACGACGTCATAAAAGAGGTCCTTTGGCAATACAGGTACTGCACTGCCGTCCTCATAGGTTCTTAGTAGGATATCTTGTTTTCGATCGTTTTGTTCAATTTTGTATTTTTTGCCACAAGCAAGCTGTCGTTTTATAATTTTGTTTACGTTTTGAGGGTCTTTTTCCAAAAGTTCAGTGATTTTTTTGCATGCAGGGTCTTCTTTTTGAAAAGTATGAATTTCTTCCAAATAATAAAATAGGTCTTTTATTGAGCATTCCGAAAATTCGACAGCATAGGGTTGAATTTGGGTGCAGTCGATGTGATGGACTAGGGCCTCTAAGGGGGCCTCGATCGCACAGAGGGTTAATTCAGGAGCCGAAATTTTATATAGTGATTTTTTGGATTTTAGGTCGTAAGTAAGGTCGTATCCATTTAATTCGGTGATCCAGCCTGCCGCCTTACGGTGTGTATGCATTAGGGTCTCGAATTTATGGACTACAGGTTTCAAATTTGATCGAATGTGAATTTTTTGTCCATGAAGCCAAAATGATAATTTTCGTATGGTTGTTACTAGTGCCTGCATTTCTTTATCCACGATCGTGTATTTCTTTTGATGGGGTCTAAAAGCGTAACTCGTAAACATGAGTATATTTTCGGCGCCGTTGATAACCTGATATAATACGCCGTTCATTGCGTCGTCAGTTACCATGGTGTCCAAATATACATCATATTTTGGGTCCGGAGGTGTTAATTTAAAGTCTTTTTTGTATTCTGCTTCGAGCTGTCTAAAGGCCTCTTGTTGTTCTGGGCCCCATACAAAGGGAACGTTATTTTCGGTTAATTTATAAATAGGTGCCAAAATTTGTTGATAATTTGGAATAAATCGTCTGTAAAGGCCTGTTAATCCTGTGAGGGTCTGAATGTGTTTAATTTCCGAGAGCTTAAAAATTCCTTTTTTGGTGTATTTTTGTTTGAAGGCCTCAAATTTTTGAATTTTTTCCGATTGTTTTCCAATTTCATTTTTTGCCAAAGTGTAGCCGAGATGTTGAGTTTCTTGTTTGAATAAATTTGTTTTTGTGGGATTTAATTTCAGGCCATTTTCCCTAATTTTCAAAAGTACTTTCTTTATTCTTTCTAGCATTTCTTGGAATGTTTCAGCCGTGATAAGTAGGTCGTCTACAAAAGTTTGTACGCCCTCGATGTCGTCGGGAAATACTTTGTTCATCATTTCTATAAATTCCGCCGAGGCCGTTTTTATTCCATAGGGCATTCGGAGAAATTCATAGACTTGACCGTCTATTTGAAACGCAGTGTATTGTCTTGACTCGGCGCTTAAGACCAGTTGCCAAAATCCGCATACGAAATCAAGTGTACTAAACCACTTAGCATTTGTGCCGTGGATAATACCTTCGATTTCACGCGGCTCGGTAAGGAGTCTTTCCAGCCAGGTATTCAGTTCGTCTGCGTTTAGACACAAACGTATTTCACCATTCTTTTTCACAACGGGAGCAGTTGTATTTATATAGGGAGATTTTGAAGGTTGTATGATTTTGAGTGCCAGCATTATTTTGATGGCTTTCTTAATTTGGACCATTAATTTTCGAGAAGGTTTGTATTTTTCACCTCTCCATTTTTCACGATGTCCGTTTCCGTCAATAAATTTGAAATGTACTTCGTCGCCAGTGTATTTGCCAGGATAGCGACTGAAGCAGTCAGAAAATAAGATTAATTGATTGTAGGCGTCATCAGCCTCATTTTGGGTGATCCATCCCTTTTGTATGGCGTCCATTAGATCAGCTCGTAATTTTTTGCAAAATAATTCAGGGCCGTTATCTTTTTCGTCATCGTCTAGTTGTGTGAATTTGGCGATATGAGTCTTTGTGTAATACAATTGGGCATTTTCATGCTCGAACTCTTTTTCTACCTCAATTGCAAATGTTTCTACGCCTTGGTATTCATCTGTTGTTAAAAATGGTAAAATGGTGCGATATTCTGCCCCATTTGGCGTACAATGAGCGTAGCTTTCGCCTTGATTCATTTCAATTTTCAAGATTTTCATAGATAGCCTGCCTATGATGAAAAGGGGGGAGGCTATGTCGATTACGTAGAAAGGCATTGACATTACGATGTCGCCGAATTGAAATGTCACTTGTACAAGATGTGTCATAGTACGTACGATTCGTGAGTCGGCGACTTTCAAGTTTACAGGTCGGGATAAAGGGATGTATTTTACCGATTCGGGACAATTTCGAGTCAATAATTCTATTGTACCATGAGAGAGGACGTTGGGGAGGGCACCTGTGTCTAATTGTGCTGCGTATGTTTTGGTCTCGATCAATAAAGGTATAGCACAAGTGGGGTCTTCAGTTTTTTCCGAAATTATTTGATTTTTTATCATAGGATCAATTTTGTGTTGTAATTTATTTATGTTGTCGATTGCATCAATGGTGTTTAATTTTTGGTTTTCTTCTTTTTCTGTTTCAGAGTCGGAAGAATCCGAGAGATCGAAAGTTTTGTCAGAAATTGGAGGAGGGATTTCATCCGAAGAGGTAAGTTTTTCAGAAATTTCATTTTGGAGTTCCTTTTCTAAATTTTGGTCGGAGTCGATTTTTTCAATGTGATTTAAGGGAGCTTTAATTTTTTGATATGGTCGCATTTTCTTATTTGAGTCCGAATATTTTGATTTTATGTCCGGGGTGGGAGAGTTGTCATGATTTGGGTTGAATTTTTGAGGATTTTCCTGAATTTTTGTTATAGATGTTTTGATTTTTTCGTATTTGGGAGGGGGTAAAATTTTTTCGGGCTTGAATGAAAAATTGTTGGGGTTCATAAGTTCTTCGAAAGCTTTTGAATTTGAATCGAAAATTTGTTTTACTGGGCCCTTGATGTCAGTTTCTTGATTTGTTTTATTTAGGTCGTCAAAATCTTCTTTTAGAATTTTCAAAATGTCAGGATATGTTTTTATGGACATAAAGTATGTTTGAATTTTTTCTGCGAAAATGAATTTTGATTTGTCCGCAATCATGTTCAGATTTTTATCTGCGGCGGGCCTTTGAAATGTTCTTCCAGCAAAAGTCTCCGATACCTCTTGCTTTATAAAAAATTCTGCCGGGCGTCGCCAAAATGTGATGCGTCTGTCCTGTGTGAATTTTGCATATATTTGCCTGAATCGAATGTATCTACGTAGACTGACGTTTCGGTCATCAGGCTTGCGTGGTTTTAGGAGGGGAAAAAGTAAAATGATGTTTGTTGCGCCCATTTCGAAAATGCGATTTAAAATTTTGAGAAGCAATTTGTGAATTGCTTCGTAGGGAATTTTCATGTAATTTAGTTCGCGTTGACCTATACAAAGTAGTACTTTTGTTTTAGTAAGCTTCGCGTCAGTCAAGGCTTGTATTAAATTTGACATCGAAATTTGTCCTTTTAGGTAGGGGGGTAGATTAAGTCGGTCTTTTGCTCTCATTGTTCCGATAAAATGGGCGAATCCATCCCCTATGGGCTCGTATTCATCGAGTATCGGAAGATCAGGGGGTGGTTTCTTTACAGCGGGACTAGGGGGTTGCCCATTACCACCTAGTCTTCTTCGTTTCCCGACCCCTCCCCTTCGGAGGCTGATTCAGAGTCTACCTGGTATAATACGTATTCGTCGTCGCTTGTATCGGCGATGTGTAATTCTTCGTCGATTTTATTGACCGGTGGATTCTCTGATTTGGGTGGCGGAGGTTGTGCGGGGTTCGAAGTCGATTTGGGTTTTTTGTCAAATTTGGGGTTGTCATTATTTTTGGGAGTCGAGTTGTCATTCTGTTTTTTCTTCATCATTTCCTCATATTGTTTCTTAGGTATCCTATAGATACGATTTTGTTGAGGAAATTTATTTCTGTCATTATTTCCAGGCCGTATATTTGTTTCATATGGCCTTTTTGCGGTAGATGTTTGTTGGGGGTATCTAGATTGTTTAGATTTTGTAAACTTGAGTCTAGTTTCATCCCCATCGATTGAGAATGCAATTTCTTGCATTTTTTGCATAAATTCAGATAGGTTAGTTTGTTCCGAAATCGAAAATTTGCAATGAATTTCGTAGGGTAATTTTTCTAGCATTTCAGATATTACCTCTTTTTCTGTGGTCAAAAGATAAATTTTGTTTAAGGTGTCGTGCCATTTTATACACAGATTGGCTATATCACTGTTGGTCTGGACTACCGTTTTTAGTCTAAAATGTTCAAGAGTTTGCCTTTGGGCTTGTTTGTTCCAAAATTCTTTTATAAAATTTTCACGTTGGGTTTCGTAGCACTCGATTTTGTCTTGGGTTTCGAGCCAAATTTTCTTGTTGGGAATTTGTATACAGCCTCGAAATAGATGGCATTTGGCGTACCCATTCATTTTTACGTTTCTTAAATATTTTTCAAATTTATCAATAAAATCAAAAGGGTGATGGCGGTTGTCCCAATTAAATACGATACCACCATCTGTAAGTGCTCGAATAGTTAGGGGTAAATTTTTCATGTCCGAATTTTGGCTTGGGACCGGACCATAATTTTCAATATGAGAGACTCGGGTTTGTAAATTATGAATTTTGAATGAATTTATGTTTTGATTTTCCAAGAGGTGAGCAGCCGTTTCTTCGAGTCTGTCAGCTTGTCTATTTACAATGTTCGCAATTTGGGGAATTTTGTCTAATTCAGGTCGTGCCTCGTTTGAAAATTGTACTAAATGGTTCACGTGTGCCATTACAGCTTCGACTTTCTTCTCTGCCACCTCGTTTTTTATTCTTATGTCGTCGAATTTTACTTCGACGTCGTACATTTTCGAGTTTATGTAAGTTTCGTATGATTTTTGGTTATTTTGGGTCGTCCTTATCGCCTCCCTTAGTTGGGGTAAGTCAGTTCCTTCAAGGGGGGGTTCAGACGTAGTTTCAGTTGTGGGTTGAGTTTTAGTTTCAGTATTTTGTTGAGTTTCAGTTACAGTTGGTTGAGATTCAACATGTTCAGTTTGAGTTTCGTTAGGTTGGTTAGTTATAGGGTTAATGAGGTGTACATTGACAGTAGGGAGCTGGAAGGCGCCATTATTCCGATTTTCATAGGTGAAGGGAGCTAAGCCACTGTTCACTTGAGGTACGTAATTTGTCAACGAGTTTTGAACACTGGGTTCATTTTCGGTGGGTATGATAGTCTTATCTAACGGGTTCGTAATTACAGAAAGATCGTTTTGAGTCGGATCTGCACACGACGCATTATTGTCTTCCAGTATGGGAGAGACTTGCGGGGTGGCGTCCGTACTCAGATTTTGGATTCCTGCCTCGAAGGGAGGTGGAGCATTTTCAAACGATCCTATTGGTGGATTTTTAGGAATATTCATCTCTTTTTCAAAAGTTGAATTTAAGTTCCTTTTTGTTTTCGAAGTCGTGGGTACCGCGAGCGGTATTGGTGGTCTCTTATAAATCGAAGTTGAGGCTCTTGTAGAGTGTCTCGGGGTGACGGGTGAATCAGGTGGATTCATTTTTGATTTACGCGTCGCGGATTTATGAATTTTCAGTTTTTTATTTCGCGATTTAGATATTTGATTAATTTTGGTTGTTATCCAGTCGAATTTTAATTTTTTAGATCGAAGAAATTTTGAAAAGAAGAGAATTTTGAAGTAGCAGTCGTGTATGAAACGTGCTATATTTTTTTGGTAGGTATTATCCTATTTTTGAACCGATTTCGAAAATTTTGATGTATGTTTTAATTTAAATTTTGATTTTCTAGGTCGCGGAAATTTGAAAAGAAGAAAATTTTGAAGCTACGGTCGCCGTGTACACGTGCTGTTGTAGCTGGGATCAAAAAGCTGAAATAAAAAAAATTGAATTAATAGCTGCAGTCGTCGTTGTACACGTACTGTCGCAGCGGATTGAAAATATTTGTGGGGGGTAAAAGGATGGTACACTGAAGTTGCCGTATAGCTCGTGCTGTCTCAGTGGGGAGGTCGAGGGAAGTACTGCGTATCAAAATCGCTGAAAATTGCAGTCGTCGTTGTACCACGTACTGTCGCAATTTTTAGAATTATTGATTGCAGTATTTCAAGGTATTTAGGAAGAGAGATAGGGAAATTGAGGAGAAACAGGAGAAATTAGACAGGGGAAGTTTACTAGGCTGTAATTACTAGTAATTGCAGCGCTGTAATTGAGAAAAAATTTCAGATTAGCAGTTTACGTGATGAAGTAGGTAGCTTGGGTAGGCTTCCGTTGCTGCCTATTTGCGTCCGTTGGCTGCTTCTGAGATGACGTGTTCGAGGTTTATTCACAAGGTGCGTAAGCTTGTGTTTGAAATGAATCGGTATTGTCGTAGTCCGGTTTCCCTTGATGCGATGTATTGGAATTCGGTCCGGTAGTAATTGGCTGAATGGTTCCAGCCGACCGTTTGTGTCGTTTCCTTTTAATTCAATGGGGTGAAGACGCCAGTGATTTTTTGTAAGAATCGGCGGCGTTATTAAAAGAGAAAGCGACACGATTTTTTCGTAATTGACCTTGGGTGATTCCTTGGCCGTTACGTTTTTCGCGCAAAAGGGATTATAGGGGTCTTTGGTAATAGCCGTCAAGTAGGAGATTCGTGAATTTAAAATAATGGGATGATTTTATATGGTCCGAAAAGTTATATTTTAGATTTACAAAGTACAAAGGAGTTTTGAGAATTTAGATAATTAATTGATTTTGAGTTGACAGATTTTTTGAAAAGAATAATGGAGAATGTCAAAGCGTTTGTATCTTGTTTCCGTTGGTTTTGTGTTTTCAAAAGAATTGAATTTTAATGAGGCTGTGAATTGATACGAAAGTAGGTTGAGATGCGATCAAAAGTGCGAAATTTGGAGCGGATTGTCGACACGGTTTTTTGGTGGTCGGAAATTTATTGATTGTTTAATCGTTTTGGAAAATAATGGGGTGATTTTTTGCGTACCAAAATGTGATCGTAAGGTGTATTGTTTGGTCCGGAAATCGAAACGTTTTGTGACAGGTTATATTTGATTAATCGATTTTTAAAAGTTTTGCAAATAATAGGCCGGATGAGATAATGTGCCGAAATGTAGACAGAATGTCTAGTTGATTTTTGTTTTCTAAAGAATAAGATTTAAAATAAAGAATTGAAAGTGTGCCGAAATGTCAAATTTTGATATTTAATGGACCGGATTTTCGAAAAAATAATATTAATGATAGGCGGTGCCTTTGTAAGCTGTACCTGGATTTAAGATTTTGAAATGTTTTTTGTTATCGAGTTTGAAAGGGATTTGAATTTTAATGAGATGGTACAACCTTGGATCTGAATCGGGAAATTTTACTTGACCATTTGCGCTTTGTTACAGATTTAGAGGGAAAAAGAATTAATCAGGTTAGGCTAAACCGAAAAATAAAAAGTATCTTTGATCGAAAATGGATATTTTTCTGAATATTAGAATTTTGAGATGTAATATATCAAAATTGGCGAAAATTTATCTACGATTTTTTAGGACGTAAATATATTTTCTTTTGAACTGAATCGGATAAATTTTGAATAAATGATCGAGTTTAGAGATCGAAAATTAGATTTTTTACGAATTTAGAGATCGAAAATTGGATTTTTTACGAATTTAGAGATCGAAATTCGAATTTTTATGACATATTAAATCGAAAATTTGAATTTTTTACGTTAGAAATAGATGGAAAAATATGAAAAGTATTCACGTTTGATGATTTTACGTTAATATTTTTCTTTTCAGGCTATTTACGTACATACCAAAGGGTGAAATTTGGCTGGTCGCACAGCTAATTTCGAAGGGTTCCGTTTTTAGCCAATTAAGGCCCCGCTGTCCGCTTTTAGTGGCCTATGCAGTTGCGATCTGCAGGCATAAATTAAGACACGCGTGGTTCGGGCGCCAATATGTAAAGATGGGAATATCTCGCGGCCGTATCTCGCACGATCACGGGGAGCTTGGGAGTTGAACGCTCCGGGCAGTGGATCCGATGGGCTGCCCCCGGCCCTTCTTTACTGTCGCGTACGGAGCCCAAATTCGGGGTTGCCGGGTGATATTGGTGGCTGCGGCGGTTCCAGCGATGTGTCCGGATGTGGCTCTTCGGCTGATGATTTTGACGACGAGCACAGAGCGGCGCTGAGAGAACCGACGACGGCACCAAGATGAGCGGCGTAAATAACCGAATTTGGCGCGACGTATTATCGTGTACCTATATTTCTGGCTGGGCTGCGCGGACGGAAGGCCGGACTCGCAGCTTGGGTAAAATAAAGGACACAAGTTTCTGAACGGGTGTACGCGATAATGATGTATTTGGGCGCGAGTAGGAAGTACAAGCGGCGTAAAAATACAAAGTAATTATCGCGAACGATTAGTCTAAATTACCGCGGATTAATTCGGAACAATTAACTCGCGATATCGAATTACGCTGAACGTGTGGACCGCGCGGGGTTTCGGGGTACGCAGGAAGAGAAATAGCAAATTCGGAGGCGACTACGAATTAATTGCAATTTCGACAAACTGCTTTAGCCTACTGGGTGAAACACGCGCGAGACCTGAGCCTTAAAACCGTGCTGAGCCTGACCTAGCTGTCGAGGAGATTTCGAAAGGACTGATTCGATCGATCGCAAGTTGAATCGCGAGTCGATCAACCACTATTTGCTCGCAGGGTTGCCACCACACCATAGCCCAAGATTATTTCCCAATAATCTCGGACAGGGCCATAATCACTCTTACATTTTCCAAGAGCATTTGGACGGTAATTTAGTGCGACGACTTTTTTCGCGGAAAAACGGCTGGTTTTGGGCGGAAAAGTCATCGGGAAAATTTTACCGCCCAAATGCTCTTGGAAAAGGTCTATAGGCTAATTCGAGGTCGCTGAACTCGAATCCGGTGTCGGATTTTCATTTGGAGATTTAGATTCGCGGATATTCGCGAATGAAAATCGGAAAAACTCGAAAGAAAAATGCCCAATAAAATTGCAACAAATGCTCGAATCAAAAATCCGACGCCGGATTCGAGTTCAGCGACCTCGAATCTGCCTGTAGACCTTTTCCAAGAGCATTTGGACGGTAATTTAGTGCGACGACTTTTTCGCGGAAAAACGGCTGGTTTTGGGCGGAAAAGTCATCGGGAAAATTTTACCGCCCAAATGCTCTTGGAAAAGGTCTATAGGCTAATTCGAGGTCGCTGAACTCGAATCCGGTGTCGGATTTTCATTTGGAGATTTAGATTCGCGGATATTCGCGAATGAAAATCGGAAAAACTCGAAAGAAAAATGCCCAATAAAATTGCAACAAATGCTCGAATCAAAAATCCGACGCCGGATTCGAGTTCAGCGACCTCGAATCTGCCTGTAGACCTTTTCCAAGAGCATTTGGACGGTAATTTAGTGCGACGACTTTTTTCGCGGAAAAACGGCTGGTTTTGGGCGGAAAAGTCATCGGGAAAATTTTACCGCCCAAATGCTCTTGGAAAAGGTCTATAGGCTAATTCGAGGTCGCTGAACTCGAATCCGGTGTCGGATTTTCATTTGGAGATTTAGATTCGCGGATATTCGCGAATGAAAATCGGAAAAACTCGAAAGAAAAATGCCCAATAAAATTGCAACAAATGCTCGAATCAAAATCCGACGCCGGATTCGAGTTCAGCGACCTCGAATCTGCCTGTAGACCTTTTCCAAGAGCATTTGGACGGTAATTTAGTGCGACGACTTTTTCGCGGAAAAACGGCTGGTTTTGGGCGGAAAAGTCATCGGGAAAATTTTACCGCCCAAATGCTCTTGGAAAAGGTCTATAGGCTAATTCGAGGTCGCTGAACTCGAATCCGGTGTCGGATTTTCATTTGGAGATTTAGATTCGCGGATATTCGCGAATGAAAATCGGAAAAACTCAAAAGAAAAATGCCCAATAAAATTGCAACAAATGCTCGAATCAAAAATCCGACGCCGGATTCGAGTTCAGCGACCTCGAATCTGCCTGTAGACCTTTTCAAAGATCATTTGGACGTTAATTTAGTGCGACGTGTTTTTTCGCGGAAAAACGTCTTATTTTGGGCGTAAAAGTCATCGGTAAAATTTTACCGCCCAAATGCTCTTGGAAAAGGTCTATAGGCTAATTCGAGGTCGCTGAACTCGAATCCGGTGTCGGATTTTCATTTGGAGATTTAGATTCGCGGATATTCGCGAATGAAAATCGGAAAAACTCGAAAGAAAAATGCCCAATAAAATTGCAAAAAATGCTCGAATCAAAATCCGACGCCGGATTCGAGTTCAGCGACCTCGAATCTGCCTGTAGACCATTTCCAAGAGCATTTGGACGGTAATTTAGTGCGACGACTTTTTCGCGGAAAAACGGCTGGTTTTGGGCGGAAAAGTCATCGGGAAAATTTTACCGCCCAAATGCTCTTGGAAAAGGTCTATAGGCTAATTCGAGGTCGCTGAACTCGAATCCGGTGTCGGATTTTCATTTGGAGATTTAGATTCGCGGATATTCGCGAATGAAAATCGGAAAAACTCGAAAGAAAAATGCCCAATAAAATTGCAACAAATGCTCGAATCAAAAATCCGACGCCGGATTCGAGTTCAGCGACCTCGAATCTGCCTGTAGACCTTTTCCAAGAGCATTTGGACGGTAATTTAGTGCGACGACTTTTTCGCGGAAAAACGGCTGGTTTTGGGCGGAAAAGTCATCGGGAAAATTTTACCGCCCAAATGCTCTTGGAAAAGGTCTATAGGCTAATTCGAGGTCGCTGAACTCGAATCCGGTGTCGGATTTTCATTTGGAGATTTAGATTCGCGGATATTCGCGAATGAAAATCGGAAAAACGCAAAAGAAGAATGCCCCATAAGATTGCAACAAATGCTCGAGTCAAGAATCCGACGCCGTATTCGAGTTCAGCGACCTCGAATCTGCCTGTAGACCTTTTCCAAGAGCATTTGGACGGTAATTTAGTGCGACGACTTTTTCGCGGAAAAACGGCTGGTTTTGGGCGGAAAAGTCATCGGGAAAATTTTACCGCCCAAATGCTCTTGGAAAAGGTCTATAGGCTAATTCGAGGTCGCTGAACTCGAATCCGGTGTCGGATTTTCATTTGGAGATTTAGATTCGCGGATATTCGCGAATGAAAATCGGAAAAACTCGAAAGAAAAATGCCCAATAAAATTGCAACAAATGCTCGAATCAAAAATCCGACGCCGGATTCGAGTTCAGCGACCTCGAATCTGCCTGTATACCTTTTCCAAGATCATTTGTACTGTAATTTAGTTCTACGAGTTTTTTCGCGGAAAAACGGCTGATTTTGGGCGGAAAAGTCATCGTGATAATTTTACCGCCCAAATGCTCTTGGAAAAGGTCTATAGGCTAATTCGAGGTCGCTGAACTCGAATCCGGTGTCGGATTTTCATTTGGAGATTTAGATTCGCGGATATTCGCGAATGAAAATCGGAAAAACTCGAAAGAAAAATGCCCAATAAAATTGCAACAAATGCTCGAATCAAAAATCCGACGCCGGATTCGAGTTCAGCGACCTCGAATCTGCCTGTAGACCTTTTCCAAGAGCATTTGGACGGTAATTTAGTGCGACGACTTTTTTCGCGGAAAAACGGCTGGTTTTGGGCGGAAAAGTCATCGGGAAAATTTTACCGCCCAAATGCTCTTGGAAAAGGTCTATAGGCTAATTCGAGGTCGCTGAACTCGAATCCGGTGTCGGATTTTCATTTGGAGATTTAGATTCGCGGATATTCGCGAATGAAAATCGGAAAAACTCGAAAGAAAAATGCCCAATAAAATTGCAACAAATGCTCGAATCAAAATCCGACGCCGGATTCGAGTTCAGCGACCTCGAATCTGCCTGTAGACCTTTTCCAAGAGCATTTGGACGGTAATTTAGTGCGACGACTTTTTCGCGGAAAAACGGCTGGTTTTGGGCGGAAAAGTCATCGGGAAAATTTTACCGCCCAAATGCTCTTGGAAAAGGTCTATAGGCTAATTCGAGGTCGCTGAACTCGAATCCGGTGTCGGATTTTCATTTGGAGATTTAGATTCGCGGATATTCGCGAATGAAAATCGGAAAAACTCGAAAGAAAAATGCCCAATAAAATTGCAACAAATGCTCGAATCAAAAATCCGACGCCGGATTCGAGTTCAGCGACCTCGAATCTGCCTGTAGACCTTTTCCAAGAGCATTTGGACGGTAATTTAGTGCGACGACTTTTTCGCGGAAAAACGGCTGGTTTTGGGCGGAAAAGTCATCGGGAAAATTTTACCGCCCAAATGCTCTTGGAAAAGGTCTATAGGCTAATTCGAGGTCGCTGAACTCGAATCCGGTGTCGGATTTTCATTTGGAGATTTAGATTCGCGGATATTCGCGAATGAAAATCGGAAAAACTCGAAAGAAAAATGCCCAATAAAATTGCAACAAATGCTCGAATCAAAATCCGACGCCGGATTCGAGTTCAGCGACCTCGAATCTGCCTGTAGACCTTTTCCAAGAGCATTTGGACGGTAATTTAGTGCGACGACTTTTTCGCGGAAAAACGGCTGGTTTTGGGCGGAAAAGTCATCGGGAAAATTTTACCGCCCAAATGCTCTTGGAAAAGGTCTATAGGCTAATTCGAGGTCGCTGAACTCGAATCCGGTGTCGGATTTTCATTTGGAGATTTAGATTCGCGGATATTCGCGAATGAAAATCGGAAAAACTCGAAAGAAAATGCCCAATAAAATTGCAACAAATGCTCGAATCAAAAATCCGACGCCGGATTCGAGTTCAGCGACCTCGAATCTGCCTGTAGACCTTTTCCAAGAGCATTTGGACGGTAAGGTAGTGCGACGACTTTTTCGCGGAAAAACGGCTGGTTTTGGGCGGAAAAGTCATCGGGAAAATTTTACCGCCCAAATGCTCTTGGAAAAGGTCTATAGGCTAATTCGAGGTCGCTGAACTCGAATCCGGTGTCGGATTTTCATTTGGAGATTTAGATTCGCGGATATTCGCGAATGAAAATCGGAAAAACTCGAAAGAAAAATGCCCAATAAAATTGCAACAAATGCTCGAATCAAAAATCCGACGCCGGATTCGAGTTCAGCGACCTCGAATCTGCCTGTAGACCTTTTCCAAGAGCATTTGGACGGTAATTTAGTGCGACGACTTTTTCGCGGAAAAACGGCTGGTTTTGGGCGGAAAAGTCATCGGGAAAATTTTACCGCCCAAATGCTCTTGGAAAAGGTCTATAGGCTAATTCGAGGTCGCTGAACTCGAATCCGGTGTCGGATTTTCATTTGGAGATTTAGATTCGCGGATATTCGCGAATGAAAATCGGAAAAACTCGAAAGAAAAATGCCCAATAAAATTGCAACAAATGCTCGAATCAAAAATCCGACGCCGGATTCGAGTTCAGCGACCTCGAATCTGCCTGTAGACCTTTTCCAAGAGCATTTGGACGGTAATTTAGTGCGACGACTTTTTCGCGGAAAAACGGCTGGTTTTGGGCGGAAAAGTCATCGGGAAAATTTTACCGCCCAAATGCTCTTGGAAAAGGTCTATAGGCTAATTCGAGGTCGCTGAACTCGAATCCGGTGTCGGATTTTCATTTGGAGATTTAGATTCGCGGATATTCGCGAATGAAAATCGGAAAAACTCGAAATAAAAATGCCAAATAAATTTGAAACAAATGCTCGAATCAAAATCCGACGCCGGATTCGAGTTCAGCGACCTCGAATCTGCCTGTAGACCTTTTCCAAGAGCATTTGGACGGTAATTTAGTGCGACGACTTTTTCGCGGAAAAACGGCTGGTTTTGGGCGGAAAAGTCATCGGGAAAATTTTACCGCCCAAATGCTCTTGGAAAAGGTCTATAGGCTAATTCGAGGTCGCTGAACTCGAATCCGGTGTCGGATTTTCATTTGGAGATTTAGATTCGCGGATATTCGCGAATGAAAATCGGAAAAACTCGAAAGAAAAATGCCCAATAAAATTGCAACAAATGCTCGAATCAAAAATCCGACGCCGGATTCGAGTTCAGCGACCTCGAATCTGCCTGTAGACCTTTTCCAAGAGCATGTGGACGGTAAATGAGTGCGACGACTTTTATCGCGCAAAAACGGATGGTTTTGGGAGGAAAAGTCATCGGGAAAATTTTACCGCCCAAATGCTCTTGGAAAAGGTCTATAGGCTAATTCGAGGTCGCTGAACTCGAATCCGGTGTCGGATTTTCATTTGGAGATTTAGATTCGCGGATATTCGCGAATGAAAATCGGAAAAACTCGAAAGAAAAATGCCCAATAAAATTGCAACAAATGCTCGAATCAAAAATCCGACGCCGGATTCGAGTTCAGCGACCTCGAATCTGCCTGTAGACCTTTTCCAAGAGCATTTGGACGGTAATTTAGGGGGACCCCATTTTTAGCGGAAAAACGGCTGGTTTTGGGCGGAAAAGTCATCGGGAAAATTTTACCGCCCAAATGCTCTTGGAAAAGGTCTATAGGCTAATTCGAGGTCGCTGAACTCGAATCCGGTGTCGGATTTTCATTTGGAGATTTAGATTCGCGGATATTCGCGAATGAAAATCGGAAAAACTCGAAAGAAAAATGCCCAATAAAATTGCAACAAATGCTCGAATCAAAAATCCGACGCCGGATTCGAGTTCAGCGACCTCGAATCTGCCTGTAGACCTTTTCCAAGAGCATTTGGACGGTAATTTAGTGCGACGACTTTTTCGCGGAAAAACGGCTGGTTTTGGGCGGAAAAGTCATCGGGAAAATTTTACCGCCCAAATGCTCTTGGAAAAGGTCTATAGGCTAATTCGAGGTCGCTGAACTCGAATCCGGTGTCGGATTTTCATTTGGAGATTTAGATTCGCGGATATTCGCGAATGAAAATCGGAAAAACTCGAAAGAAAAATGCCCAATAAAATTGCAACAAATGCTCGAATCAAAATCCGACGCCGGATTCGAGTTCAGCGACCTCGAATCTGCCTGTAGACCTTTTCCAAGAGCATTTGGACGGTAATTTAGTGCGACGACTTTTTCGCGGAAAAACGGCTGGTTTTGGGCGGAAAAGTCATCGGGAAAATTTTACCGCCCAAATGCTCTTGGAAAAGGTCTATAGGCTAATTCGAGGTCGCTGAACTCGAATCCGGTGTCGGATTTTCATTTGGAGATTTAGATTCGCGGATATTCGCGAATGAAAATCGGAAAAACTCGAAAGAAAAATGCCCAATAAAATTGCAACAAATGCTCGAATCAAAAATCCGACGCCGGATTCGAGTTCAGCGACCTCGAATCTGCCTGTAGACCTTTTCCAAGAGCATTTGGACGGTAATTTAGTGCGACGACTTTTTCGCGGAAAAACGGCTGGTTTTGGGCGGAAAAGTCATCGGGAAAATTTTACCGCCCAAATGCTCTTGGAAAAGGTCTATAGGCTAATTCGAGGTCGCTGAACTCGAATCCGGTGTCGGATTTTCATTTGGAGATTTAGATTCGCGGATATTCGCGAATGAAAATCGGAAAAACTCGAAAGAAAAATGCCCAATAAAATTGCAACAAATGCTCGAATCAAAAATCCGACGCCGGATTCGAGTTCAGCGACCTCGAATCTGCCTGTAGACCTTTTCCAAGAGCATTTGGACGGTAATTTAGTGCGACGACTTTTTCGCGGAAAAACGGCTGGTTTTGGGCGGAAAAGTCATCGGGAAAATTTTACCGCCCAAATGCTCTTGGAAAAGGTCTATAGGCTAATTCGAGGTCGCTGAACTCGAATCCGGTGTCGGATTTTCATTTGGAGATTTAGATTCGCGGATATTCGCGAATGAAAATCGGAAAAACTCGAAAGAAAAATGCCCAATAAAATTGCAACAAATGCTCGAATCAAAAATCCGACGCCGGATTCGAGTTCAGCGACCTCGAATCTGCCTGTAGACCTTTTCCAAGAGCATTTGGACGGTAATTTAGTGCGACGACTTTTTCGCGGAAAAACGGCTGGTTTTGGGCGGAAAAGTCATCGGGAAAATTTTACCGCCCAAATGCTCTTGGAAAAGGTCTATAGGCTAATTCGAGGTCGCTGAACTCGAATCCGGTGTCGGATTTTCATTTGGAGATTTAGATTCGCGGATATTCGCGAATGAAAATCGGAAAAACTCGAAAGAAAAATGCCCAATAAAATTGCAACAAATGCTCGAATCAAAATCCGACGCCGGATTCGAGTTCAGCGACCTCGAATCTGCCTGTAGACCTTTCCAAGAGCATTTGGACGGTAATTTAGTGCGACGACTTTTTCGCGGAAAAACGGCTGGTTTTGGGCGGAAAAGTCATCGGGAAAATTTTACCGCCCAAATGCTCTTGGAAAAGGTCTATAGGCTAATTCGAGGTCGCTGAACTCGAATCCGGTGTCGGATTTTCATTTGGAGATTTAGATTCGCGGATATTCGCGAATGAAAATCGGAAAAACTCGAAAGAAAAATGCCCAATAAAATTGCAACAAATGCTCGAATCAAAAATCCGACGCCGGATTCGAGTTCAGCGACCTCGAATCTGCCTGTAGACCTTTTCCAAGAGCATTTGGACGGTAATTTAGTGCGACGACTTTTTCGCGGAAAAACGGCTGGTTTTGGGCGGAAAAGTCATCGGGAAAATTTTACCGCCCAAATGCTCTTGGAAAAGGTCTATAGGCTAATTCGAGGTCGCTGAACTCGAATCCGGTGTCGGATTTTCATTTGGAGATTTAGATTCGCGGATATTCGCGAATGAAAATCGGAAAAACTCGAAAGAAAAATGCCCAATAAAATTGCAACAAATGCTCGAATCAAAAATCCGACGCCGGATTCGAGTTCAGCGACCTCGAATCTGCCTGTAGACCTTTTCCAAGAGCATTTGGACGGTAATTTAGTGCGACGACTTTTTCGCGGAAAAACGGCTGGTTTTGGGCGGAAAAGTCATCGGGAAAATTTTACCGCCCAAATGCTCTTGGAAAAGGTCTATAGGCTAATTCGAGGTCGCTGAACTCGAATCCGGTGTCGGATTTTCATTTGGAGATTTAGATTCGCGGATATTCGCGAATGAAAATCGGAAAAACTCGAAAGAAAAATGCCCAATAAAATTGCAACAAATGCTCGAATCAAAAATCCGACGCCGGATTCGAGTTCAGCGACCTCGAATCTGCCTGTAGACCTTTTCCAAGAGCATTTGGACGGTAATTTAGTGCGACGACTTTTTCGCGGAAAAACGGCTGGTTTTGGGCGGAAAAGTCATCGGGAAAATTTTACCGCCCAAATGCTCTTGGAAAAGGTCTATAGGCTAATTCGAGGTCGCTGAACTCGAATCCGGTGTCGGATTTTCATTTGGAGATTTAGATTCGCGGATATTCGCGAATGAAAATCGGAAAAACTCGAAAGAAAAATGCCCAATAAAATTGCAACAAATGCTCGAATCAAAAATCCGACGCCGGATTCGAGTTCAGCGACCTCGAATCTGCCTGTAGACCTTTTCCAAGAGCATTTGGACGGTAATTTAGTGCGACGACTTTTTCGCGGAAAAACGGCTGGTTTTGGGCGGAAAAGTCATCGGGAAAATTTTACCGCCCAAATGCTCTTGGAAAAGGTCTATAGGCTAATTCGAGGTCGCTGAACTCGAATCCGGTGTCGGATTTTCATTTGAGATTTAGATTCGCGGATATTCGCGAATGAAAATTGGAAAAATTCGAAAGAAAAATGCCCAATAAAATTGCAACAAATGCTCGAATCAAAAATCCGACGCCGGATTCGAGTTCAGCGACCTCGAATCTGCCTGTAGACCTTTTCCAAGAGCATTTGGACGGTAATTTAGTGCGACGACTTTTTCGCGGAAAAACGGCTGGTTTTGGGCGGAAAAGTCATCGGGAAAATTTTACCGCCCAAATGCTCTTGGAAAAGGTCTATAGGCTAATTCGAGGTCGCTGAACTCGAATCCGGTGTCGGATTTTCATTTGGAGATTTAGATTCGCGGATATTCGCGAATGAAAATCGGAAAAACTCGAAAGAAAAATGCCCAATAAAATTGCAACAAATGCTCGAATCAAAAATCCGACGCCGGATTCGAGTTCAGCGACCTCGAATCTGCCTGTAGACCTTTTCCAAGAGCATTTGGACGGTAATTTAGTGCGACGACTTTTTCGCGGAAAAACGGCTGGTTTTGGGCGGAAAAGTCATCGGGAAAATTTTACCGCCCAAATGCTCTTGGAAAAGGTCTATAGGCTAATTCGAGGTCGCTGAACTCGAATCCGGTGTCGGATTTTCATTTGGAGATTTAGATTCGCGGATATTCGCGAATGAAAATCGGAAAAACTCGAAAGAAAAATGCCCAATAAAATTGCAACAAATGCTCGAATCAAAATCCGACGCCGGATTCGAGTTCAGCGACCTCGAATCTGCCTGTAGACCTTTTCCAAGAGCATTTGGACGGTAATTTAGTGCGACGACTTTTTCGCGGAAAAACGGCTGGTTTTGGGCGGAAAAGTCATCGGGAAAATTTTACCGCCCAAATGCTCTTGGAAAAGGTCTATAGGCTAATTCGAGGTCGCTGAACTCGAATCCGGTGTCGGATTTTCATTTGGAGATTTAGATTCGCGGATATTCGCGAATGAAAATCGGAAAAACTCGAAAGAAAAATGCCCAATAAAATTGCAACAAATGCTCGAATCAAAATCCGACGCCGGATTCGAGTTCAGCGACCTCGAATCTGCCTGTAGACCTTTTCCAAGAGCATTTGGACGGTAATTTAGTGCGACGACTTTTTCGCGGAAAAACGGCTGGTTTTGGGCGGAAAAGTCATCGGGAAAATTTTACCGCCCAAATGCTCTTGGAAAAGGTCTATAGGCTAATTCGAGGTCGCTGAACTCGAATCCGGTGTCGGATTTTCATTTGGAGATTTAGATTCGCGGATATTCGCGAATGAAAATCGGAAAAACTCGAAAGAAAAATGCCCAATAAAATTGCAACAAATGCTCGAATCAAAAATCCGACGCCGGATTCGAGTTCAGCGACCTCGAATCTGCCTGTAGACCTTTTCCAAGAGCATTTGGCCGGTAAGTTAGTGCGACGACTTTTTCGCGGAAAAACGGCTGGTTTTGGGCGGAAAAGTCATCGGGAAAATTTTACCGCCCAAATGCTCTTGGAAAAGGTCTATAGGCTAATTCGAGGTCGCTGAACTCGAATCCGGTGTCGGATTTTCATTTGGAGATTTAGATTCGCGGATATTCGCGAATGAAAATCGGAAAAACTCGAAAGAAAAATGCCCAATAAAATTGCAACAAATGCTCGAATCAAAAATCCGACGCCGGATTCGAGTTCAGCGACCTCGAATCTGCCTGTAGACCTTTTCCAAGAGCATTTGGACGGTAATTTAGTGCGACGACTTTTTCGCGGAAAACCGGCTGGTTTTGGGCGGAAAAGTCATCGGGAAAATTTTACCGCCCAAATGCTCTTGGAAAAGGTCTATAGGCTAATTCGAGGTCGCTGAACTCGAATCCGGTGTCGGATTTTCATTTGGAGATTTAGATTCGCGGATATTCGCGAATGAAAATCGGAAAAACTCGAAAGAAAAATGCCCAATAAAATTGCAACAAATGCTCGAATCAAAAATCCGACGCCGGATTCGAGTTCAGCGACCTCGAATCTGCCTGTAGACCTTTTCCAAGAGCATTTGGACGGTAATTTAGTGCGACGACTTTTTCGCGGAAAAACGGCTGGTTTTGGGCGGAAAAGTCATCGGGAAAATTTTACCGCCCAAATGCTCTTGGAAAAGGTCTATAGGCTAATTCGAGGTCGCTGAACTCGAATCCGGTGTCGGATTTTCATTTGGAGATTTAGATTCGCGGATATTCGCGAATGAAAATCGGAAAAACTCGAAAGAAAAATGCCCAATAAAATTGCAACAAATGCTCGAATCAAAATCCGACGCCGGATTCGATTTCAGCGACCTCGAATCTGCCTGTAGACCTTTTCCAAGAGCATTTGGACGGTAATTTAGTGCGACGACTTTTTCGCGGAAAAACGGCTGATTTTGGGCGGAAAAGTCATCGGGAAAATTTTACCGCCCAAATGCTCTTGGAAAAGGTCTATAGGCTAATTCGAGGTCGCTGAACTCGAATCCGGTGTCGGATTTTCATTTGGAGATTTAGATTCGCGGATATTCGCGAATGAAAATCGGAAAAACTCGAAAGAAAAATGCCCAATAAAATTGCAACAAATGCTCGAATCAAAAATCCGACGCCGGATTCGAGTTCAGCGACCTCGAATCTGCCTGTAGACCTTTTCCAAGAGCATTTGGACGGTAATTTAGTGCGACGACTTTTTTCGCGGAAAAACGGCTGGTTTTGGGCGGAAAAGTCATCGGGAAAATTTTACCGCCCAAATGCTCTTGGAAAAGGTCTATAGGCAGATTCGAGGTCGCTGAACTCGAATCCGGTGTCGGATTTTCATTTGGAGATTTAGATTCGCGGATATTCGCGAATGAAAATCGGAAAAACTCAAAAGAAAAATGCCCAATAAAATTGCAACAAATGCTCGAATCAAAAATCCGACGCCGGATTCGAGTTCAGCGACCTCGAATCTGCCTGTAGACCTTCGTGTCGCTGTCTCTAAGAAATTTTCCGATCGAAAATAGCAAAATACCAGGGAAGTAAGAATGTTTGCAGCGGTTATTTCATATTTTTCTGATGAAATTGATACTTTTTCGTAGTGAACTTCGATCAAATCGAGATCTTGGCTTGTCAAAAACATTACCTATCCAATACT
>JAZDXF010000126.1:0-14000 GCA_038380155.1 Pseudococcus jackbeardsleyi
TCCGCCGAAATCGTCATTTTTATGAAATATTTGCTTACCTACTTATTTTATCGCCATTTTCGGCTCCCACAAACACATACTCGCAACATCTTTTACCTATTTTTCATCACAATTTATCGATCTTGTTATTTTAAATGTTATTAAAACTGGGTGGTCCTATTATACTAAATTAAGGCTTCTAAATCGAAATTTGGTGTCTATTTCAGCCTCCGAATCTTTCTTTTCGAGGTATGTCATAATATTTCAAATTTCACTCGAAAATACGATTATTTGGTTCCAAATGGCACGTTTTCGAGATATCCGCTTCGAAAATTCAGAAAATTTTCAGGAAACAGTGACACGGAAAATTTTTATTCGCAAAATGCGCTTGGATTTGGTCAGTAGGCAGATTTTGGGTCGCTGAACACAAATCTGAGGTCGGAATTTCGATTCGGCTATTCGTTTGGCCAATAATGGAAATTTTATATCGAGTTTCCCGGTTTTTCCGGGCGAATATCTCAAAAACGCGGCTTCTAAACAAAAAACGGACGCCGGATTCGAGCTCAGCAACCCAAAATCTACCTGTCAAGTGAATCCAAGCGTATTTGGGAGGTGGAAAATTTTTCGTGTCACTGTCACCACACAATTTTCCGAGCGAAAACATCAAAAACTCAACCTTGAAAATTTTAATTGATTCAATGCGCTTGGATTGAGTTTATAGGTAGATTTTTACTCGCTGAACACGAATCCGACCTCGGTTTTGCGTTTGGAAGTCGCGTATACGAGATATTTGTCCGGAAAAGCCGGAAAATTTTCCGCCTCCAAAAACGCTTGGATTCCCTTTATAGGCAGATTTTCTGGGACTTTTTCAATTTGGGCGTTTTCAAAAATAGTAAATGAATTAAGAAAAGAAAATTTCATAAACATGAATGAAAAAAATTTATTTTAAATCAAAATTTTTATTTTCTTAAAATTCGTTAAGGTCTCTTCTTTCTTATATCTCCATAATTTTAGCCGAAAATATCTTAATTTGGTTCAATTTTTTTCTCATCCTTACTATTCTCAATTTTTCTGGTGATATTTGGTAGAAAAAAAATCAGAGCCATTTATCTATGGAAGAAGTCATCGGGAAAATTTTACCGCCCAAATGCTCTTGGAAAAGGTCTATAGGCAGATTCGAGGTCGCTGAACTCGAATCCGGCGTCGGATTTTCATTTGGAGATTTAGATTCGCGGATATTCGCGAATGAAAATCGGAAAAACTCAAAAGAAAAATGCCCAATAAAATTGCAACAAATGCTCGAATCAAAAATCCGACGCCGTATTCGTGTTCAGCGACCTCGAATCTGCCTGTAGACCTTTTCCAAGAGCATTTGGACGGTAAATTCGTGCGACGACTTTTTTCATGGAAAAACGGCTGGTTTTGGGCGGAAAAGTCATCGGGAAAATTTTACCGCCCAAACGCTCTTGGAAAAGGTCTATAGGCAGATTCGAGGTCGCTGAACTCGAATCCGGCGTCGGATTTTCATTTGGAGATTTAGATTCGCGGATATTCGCGAATGAAAATCGGAAAAACTCAAAAGAAAAATGCCCAATAAAATTGCAACAAATGCTCGAATCAAAAATCCGACGCCGTATTCGTGTTCAGCGACCTCGAATCTGCCTGTAGACCTTTTCCAAGAGCATTTGGACGGTAAATTCGTGCGACGACTTTTTCATGGAAAAACGGCTGGTTTTGGGCGGAAAAGTCATCGGGAAAATTTTACCGCCCAAACGCTCTTGGAAAAGGTCTATAGGCAGATTCGAGGTCGCTGAACTCGAATCCGGCGTCGGATTTTCATTTGGAGATTTAGATTCGCGGATATTCGCGAATGAAAATCGGAAAAACTCAAAAGAAAAATGCCCAATAAAATTGCAACAAATGCTCGAATCAAAATCCGACGCCGTATTCGTGTTCAGCGACCTCGAATCTTCCTGTAGACCTTTTCCAAGAGCATTTGGACGGTAAATTCGTCCGACGACTTTTTCATGGAAAAACGGCTGGTTTTGGGCGGAAAAGTCATCGGGAAAATTTTACCGCCCAAACGCTCTTGGAAAAGGTCTATAGGCAGATTCGAGGTCGCTGAACTCGAATCCGGCGTCGGATTTTCATTTGGAGATTTAGATTCGCGGATATTCGCGAATGAAAATCGGAAAAACTCAAAAGAAAAATGCCCAATAAAATTGCAACAAATGCTCGAATCAAAAATCCGACGCCGTATTCGTGTTCAGCGACCTCGAATCTGCCTGTAGACCTTTTCCAAGAGCATTTGGACGGTAAATTCGTGCGACGACTTTTTCATGGAAAAACGGCTGGTTTTGGGCGGAAAAGTCATCGGGAAAATTTTACCGCCCAAACGCTCTTGGAAAAGGTGTATAGGCAGATTCGAGGTCGCTGAACTCGAATCCGGCGTCGGATTTTCATTTGGAGATTTAGATTCGCGGATATTCGCGAATGAAAATCGGAAAAACTCAAAAGAAAAATGCCCAATAAAATTGCAACAAATGCTCGAATCAAAAATCCGACGCCGTATTCGTGTTCAGCGACCTCGAATCTGCCTGTAGACCTTTTCCAAGAGCATTTGGACGGTAAATTCGTGCGACGACTTTTTCATGGAAAAACGGCTGGTTTTGGGCGGAAAAGTCATCGGGAAAATTTTACCGCCCAAACGCTCTTGGAAAAGGTGTATAGGCAGATTCGAGGTCGCTGAACTCGAATCCGGCGTCGGATTTTCATTTGGAGATTTAGATTCGCGGATATTCGCGAATGAAAATCGGAAAAACTCAAAAGAAAAATGCCCAATAAAATTGCAACAAATGCTCGAATCAAAAATCCGACGCCGTATTCGTGTTCAGCGACCTCGAATCTGCCTGTAGACCTTTTCCAAGAGCATTTGGACGGTAAATTCGTGCGACGACTTTTTCATGGAAAAACGGCTGGTTTTGGGCGGAAAAGTCATCGGGAAAATTTTACCGCCCAAACGCTCTTGGAAAAGGTGTATAGGCAGATTCGAGGTCGCTGAACTCGAATCCGGCGTCGGATTTTCATTTGGAGATTTAGATTCGCGGATATTCGCGAATGAAAATCGGAAAAACTCAAAAAAAATGCCCAATAAAATTGCAACAAATGCTCGAATCAAAAATCCGACGCCGTATTCGTGTTCAGCGACCTCGAATCTGCCTGTAGACCTTTTCCAAGAGCATTTGGACGGTAAATTCGTGCGACGACTTTTTCATGGAAAAACGGCTGGTTTTGGGCGGAAAAGTCATCGGGAAAATTTTACCGCCCAAACGCTCTTGGAAAAGGTGTATAGGCAGATTCGAGGTCGCTGAACTCGAATCCGGCGTCGGATTTTCATTTGGAGATTTAGATTCGCGGATATTCGCGAATGAAAATCGGAAAAACTCAAAAAAAAAATGCCCAATAAAATTGCAACAAATGCTCGAATCAAAATCCGACGCCGTATTCGTGTTCAGCGACCTCGAATCTGCCTGTAGAGCTTTTCCAAGAGCATTTGGACGGTAAATTCGTGCGACGACTTTTTCATGGAAAAACGGCTGGTTTTGGGCGGAAAAGTCATCGGGAAAATTTTACCGCCCAAACGCTCTTGGAAAAGGTGTATAGGCAGATTCGAGGTCGCTGAACTCGAATCCGGCGTCGGATTTTCATTTGGAGATTTAGATTCGCGGATATTCGCGAATGAAAATCGGAAAAACTCAAAAGAAAAATGCCCAATAAAATTGCAACAAATGCTCGAATCAAAAATCCGACGCCGTATTCGTGTTCAGCGACCTCGAATCTGCCTGTAGACCTTTTCCAAGTGCATTTGGACGGAAACTTCGTGCGACGACTTCTTTCATGGAAACACGGCTGGTTTTGGGCGGAAAAGTCATCGGGAAAATTTTACCGCCCAAACGCTCTTGGAAAAGGTGTATAGGCAGATTCGAGGTCGCTGAACTCGAATCCGGCGTCGGATTTTCATTTGGAGATTTAGATTCGCGGATATTCGCGAATGAAAATCGGAAAAACTCAAAAGAAAAATGCCCAATAAAATTGCAACAAATGCTCGAATCAAAAATCCGACGCCGTATTCGTGTTCAGCGACCTCGAATCTGCCTGTAGACCTTTTCCAAGAGCATTTGGACGGTAAATTCGTGCGACGACTTTTTCATGGAAAAACGGCTGGTTTTGGGCGGAAAAGTCATCGGGAAAATTTTACCGCCCAAACGCTCTTGGAAAAGGTGTATAGGCAGATTCGAGGTCGCTGAACTCGAATCCGGCGTCGGATTTTCATTTGGAGATTTAGATTCGCGGATATTCGCGAATGAAAATCGGAAAAACTCAAAAGAAAAATGCCCAATAAAATTGCAACAAATGCTCGAATCAAAAATCCGACGCCGTATTCGTGTTCAGCGACCTCGAATCTGCCTGTAGACCTTTTCCAAGAGCATTTGGACGGTAAATTCGTGCGACGACTTTTTCATGGAAAAACGGCTGGTTTTGGGCGGAAAAGTCATCGGGAAAATTTTACCGCCCAAACGCTCTTGGAAAAGGTGTATAGGCAGATTCGAGGTCGCTGAACTCGAATCCGGCGTCGGATTTTCATTTGGAGATTTAGATTCGCGGATATTCGCGAATGAAAATCGGAAAAACTCAAAAGAAAAATGCCCAATAAAATTGCAACAAATGCTCGAATCAAAAATCCGACGCCGTATTCGTGTTCAGCGACCTCGAATCTGCCTGTAGACCTTTTCCACGAGCATTTGGACGGTAAATACGTCCGCCGAATTGTCTCATGGAAAAAGGGCTGGTTTGGGGCGTAAAAGTCATCGGTAAAATTTTACCGCCCAAATGCTCTTGTAAATGTACTATTGGCATATTCGTGGTCGCTGAACTCGAATCCGGCGTCGGATTTTCATTTGGAGATTTAGATTCGCGGATATTCGCGAATGAAAATCGGAAAAACTCAAAAGAAAAATGCCCAATAAAATTGCAACAAATGCTCGAATCAAAAATCCGACGCCGTATTCGTGTTCAGCGACCTCGAATCTGCCTGTAGACCTTTTCCAAGAGCATTTGGACGGTAAATTCGTGCGACGACTTTTTCATGGAAAAACGGCTGGTTTTGGGCGGAAAAGTCATCGGGAAAATTTTACCGCCCAAACGCTCTTGGAAAAGGTGTATAGGCAGATTCGAGGTCGCTGAACTCGAATCCGGCGTCGGATTTTCATTTGGAGATTTAGATTCGCGGATATTCGCGAATGAAAATCGGAAAAACTCAAAAGAAAAATGCCCAATAAAATTGCAACAAATGCTCGAATCAAAAATCCGACGCCGTATTCGTGTTCAGCGACCTCGAATCTGCCTGTAGACCTTTTCCAAGAGCATTTGGACGGTAAATTCGTGCGACGACTTTTTCTTGGAAAAACGGCTGGTTTTGGGCGGAAAAGTCATCGGGAAAATTTTACCGCCCAAACGCTCTTGGAAAAGGTGTATAGGCAGATTCGAGGTCGCTGAACTCGAATCCGGCGTCGGATTTTCATTTGGAGATTTAGATTCGCGGATATTCGCGAATGAAAATCGAAAAAACTCAAAAGAAAAATGCCCAATAAAATTGCAACAAATGCTCGAATCAAAAATCCGACGCCGTATTCGTGTTCAGCGACCTCGAATCTGCCTGTAGACCTTTTCCAAGAGCATTTGGACGGTAAATTCGTGCGACGACTTTTTCATGGAAAAACGGCTGGTTTTGGGCGGAAAAGTCATCGGGAAAATTTTACCGCCCAAACGCTCTTGGAAAAGGTGTATAGGCAGATTCGAGGTCGCTGAACTCGAATCCGGCGTCGGATTTTCAGTTGGAGATTTAGATTCGCGGATATTCGCGAATGAAAATCGGAAAAACTCAAAAGAAAATGCCCAATAAAATTGCAACAAATGCTCGAATCAAAAATCCGACGCCGTATTCGTGTTCAGCGACCTCGAATCTGCCTGTAGACCTTTTCCAAGAGCATTTGGACGGTAAATTCGTGCGACGACTTTTTCATGGAAAAACGGCTGGTTTTGGGCGGAAAAGTCATCGGGAA
Organism: Pseudococcus jackbeardsleyi; assembly: GCA_038380155.1. NCBI lineage: Eukaryota > Metazoa > Arthropoda > Insecta > Hemiptera > Pseudococcidae > Pseudococcus > Pseudococcus jackbeardsleyi. The sequence goes on from JAZDXF010000126.1 coordinate 6,102, forward strand.
AATTTTACCGCCCAAACGCTCTTGGAAAAGGTGTATAGGCAGATTCGAGGTCGCTGAACTCGAATCCGGCGTCGGATTTTCATTTGGAGATTTAGATTCGCGGATATTCGCGAATGAAAATCGGAAAAACTCAAAAGAAAAATGCCCAATAAAATTGCAACAAATGCTCGAATCAAAAATCCGACGCCGTATTCGTGTTCAGCGACCTCGAATCTGCCTGTAGACCTTTTCCAAGAGCATTTGGACGGTAAATTCGTGCGACGACTTTTTCATGGAAAAACGGCTGGTTTTGGGCGGAAAAGTCATCGGGAAAATTTTACCGCCCAAACGCTCTTGGAAAAGGTGTATAGGCAGATTCGAGGTCGCTGAACTCGAATCCGGCGTCGGATTTTCATTTGGAGATTTAGATTCGCGGATATTCGCGAATGAAAATCGGAAAAACTCAAAAGAAAAATGCCCAATAAAATTGCAACAAATGCTCGAATCAAAAATCCGACGCCGTATTCGTGTTCAGCGACCTCGAATCTGCCTGTAGACCTTTTCCAAGAGCATTTGGACGGTAAATTCGTGCGACGACTTTTTCATGGAAAAACGGCTGGTTTTGGGCGGAAAAGTCATCGGGAAAATTTTACCGCCCAAACGCTCTTGGAAAAGGTGTATAGGCAGATTCGAGGTCGCTGAACTCGAATCCGGCGTCGGATTTTCATTTGGAGATTTAGATTCGCGGATATTCGCGAATGAAAATCGGAAAAACTCAAAAGAAAAATGCCCAATAAAATTGCAACAAATGCTCGAATCAAAAATCCGACGCCGTATTCGTGTTCAGCGACCTCGAATCTGCCTGTAGACCTTTTCCAAGAGCATTTGGACGGTAAATTCGTGCGACGACTTTTTCATGGAAAAACGGCTGGTTTTGGGCGGAAAAGTCATCGGGAAAATTTTACCGCCCAAACGCTCTTGGAAAAGGTGTATAGGCAGATTCGAGGTCGCTGAACTCGAATCCGGCGTCGGATTTTCATTTGGAGATTTAGATTCGCGGATATTCGCGAATGAAAATCGGAAAAACTCAACAGAAAAATGCCCAATAAAATTGCAACAAATGCTCGAATCAATAATCCGACGCCGTATTCGTGTTCAGCGACCTCGAATCTGCCTGTAGACCTTTTCCAAGAGCATTTGGACGGTAAATTCGTGCGACGACTTTTTCATGGAAAAACGGCTGGTTTTGGGCGGAAAAGTCATCGGGAAAATTTTACCGCCCAAACGCTCTTGGAAAAGGTGTATAGGCAGATTCGAGGTCGCTGAACTCGAATCCGGCGTCGGATTTTCATTTGGAGATTTAGATTCGCGGATATTCGCGAATGAAAATCGGAAAAACTCAAAAGAAAAATGCCCAATAAAATTGCACCAAATGCTCGAATCAAAATCCGACGCCGTATTCGTGTTCAGCGACCTCGAATCTGCCTGTAGACCTTTTCCAAGAGCATTTGGACGGTAAATTCGTGCGACGACTTTTTCATGGAAAAACGGCTGGTTTTGGGCGGAAAAGTCATCGGGAAAATTTTACCGCCCAAACGCTCTTGGAAAAGGTGTATAGGCAGATTCGAGGTCGCTGAACTCGAATCCGGCGTCGGATTTTCATTTGGAGATTTAGATTCGCGGATATTCGCGAATGAAAATCGGAAAAACTCAAAAGAAAAATGCCCAATAAAATTGCAACAAATGCTCGAATCAAAAATCCGACGCCGTATTCGTGTTCAGCGACCTCGAATCTGCCTGTAGACCTTTTCCAAGAGCATTTGGACGGTAAATTCGTGCGACGACTTTTTCATGGAAAAACGGCTGGTTTTGGGCGGAAAAGTCATCGGGAAAATTTTACCGCCCAAACGCTCTTGGAAAAGGTGTATAGGCAGATTCGAGGTCGCTGAACTCGAATCCGGCGTCGGATTTTCATTTGGAGATTTAGATTCGCGGATATTCGCGAATGAAAATCGGAAAAACTCAAAAGAAAAATGCCCAATAAAATTGCAACAAATGCTCGAATCAAAAATCCGACGCCGTATTCGTGTTCAGCGACCTCGAATCTGCCTGTAGACCTTTTCCAAGAGCATTTGGACGGTAAATTCGTGCGACGACTTTTTGACATGTAAAACCGGCTGGTGTGGGGCGGAAATGTCAGCGGGAAAATTTTACCGCCCAAATGCTCTTTGAAATGGTGGATAGGCAGATTCGAGGTCGCTGAACTCGAATCCGGCGTCGGATTTTCATTTGGAGATTTAGATTCGCGGATATTCGCGAATGAAAATCGGAAAAACTCAAAAGAAAAATGCCCAATAAAATTGCAACAAATGCTCGAATCAAAATCCGACGCCGTATTCGTGTTCAGCGACCTCGAATCTGCCTGTAGACCTTTTCCAAGAGCATTTGGACGGTAAATTCGTGCGACGACTTTTTCATGGAAAAACGGCTGGTTTTGGGCGGAAAAGTCATCGGGAAAATTTTACCGCCCAAACGCTCTTGGAAAAGGTGTATAGGCAGATTCGAGGTCGCTGAACTCGAATCCGGCGTCGGATTTTCATTTGGAGATTTAGATTCGCGGATATTCGCGAATGAAAATCGGAAAAACTCAAAAGAAAAATGCCCAATAAAATTGCAACAAATGCTCGAATCAAAATCCGACGCCGTATTCGTGTTCAGCGACCTCGAATCTGCCTGTAGACCTTTTCCAAGAGCATTTGGACGGTAAATTCGTGCGACGACTTTTTCATGGAAAAACGGCTGGTTTTGGGCGGAAAAGTCATCGGGAAAATTTTACCGCCCAAACGCTCTTGGAAAAGGTGTATAGGCAGATTCGAGGTCGCTGAACTCGAATCCGGCGTCGGATTTTCATTTGGAGATTTAGATTCGCGGATATTCGCGAATGAAAATCGGAAAAACTCAAAAGAAAAATGCCCAATAAAATTGCAACAAATGCTCGAATCAAAATCCGACGCCGTATTCGTGTTCAGCGACCTCGAATCTGCCTGTAGACCTTTTCCAAGAGCATTTGGACGGTAAATTCGTGCGACGACTTTTTCATGGAAAAACGGCTGGTTTTGGGCGGAAAAGTCATCGGGAAAATTTTACCGCCCAAACGCTCTTGGAAAAGGTCTATAGGCAGATTCGAGGTCGCTGAACTCGAATCCGGCGTCGGATTTTCATTTGGAGATTTAGATTCGCGGATATTCGCGAATGAAAATCGGAAAAACTCAAAAGAAAAATGCCCAATAAAATTGCAACAAATGCTCGAATCAAAAATCCGACGCCGTATTCGTGTTCAGCGACCTCGAATCTGCCTGTAGACCTTTTCCAAGAGCATTTGGACGGTAAATTCGTGCGACGACTTTTTCATGGAAAAACGGCTGGTTTTGGGCGGAAAAGTCATCGGGAAAATTTTACCGCCCAAACGCTCTTGGAAAAGGTGTATAGGCAGATTCGAGGTCGCTGAACTCGAATCCGGCGTCGGATTTTCATTTGGAGATTTAGATTCGCGGATATTCGCGAATGAAAATCGGAAAAACTCAAAAGAAAAATGCCCAATAAAATTGCAACAAATGCTCGAATCAAAAATCCGACGCCGTATTCGTGTTCAGCGACCTCGAATCTGCCTGTAGACCTTTTCCAAGAGCATTTGGACGGTAAATTCGTGCGACGACTTTTTCATGGAAAAACGGCTGGTTTTGGGCGGAAAAGTCATCGGGAAAATTTTACCGCCCAAACGCTCTTGGAAAAGGTGTATAGGCAGATTCGAGGTCGCTGAACTCGAATCCGGCGTCGGATTTTCATTTGGAGATTTAGATTCGCGGATATTCGCGAATGAAAATCGGAAAAACTCAAAAGAAAAATGCCCAATAAAATTGCAACAAATGCTCGAATCAAAAATCCGACGCCGTATTCGTGTTCAGCGACCTCGAATCTGCCTGTAGACCTTTTCCAAGAGCATTTGGACGGTAAATTCGTGCGACGACTTTTTCATGGAAAAACGGCTGGTTTTGGGCGGAAAAGTCATCGGGAAAATTTTACCGCCCAAACGCTCTTGGAAAAGGTGTATAGGCAGATTCGAGGTCGCTGAACTCGAATCCGGCGTCGGATTTTCATTTGGAGATTTAGATTCGCGGATATTCGCGAATGAAAATCGGAAAAACTCAAAAGAAAAATGCCCAATAAAATTGCAACAAATGCTCGAATCAAAAATCCGACGCCGTATTCGTGTTCAGCGACCTCGAATCTGCCTGTAGACCTTTTCCAAGAGCATTTGGACGGTAAATTCGTGCGACGACTTTTTCATGGAAAAACGGCTGGTTTTGGGCGGAAAAGTCATCGGGAAAATTTTACCGCCCAAACGCTCTTGGAAAAGGTGTATAGGCAGATTCGAGGTCGCTGAACTCGAATCCGGCGTCGGATTTTCATTTGGAGATTTAGATTCGCGGATATTCGCGAATGAAAATCGGAAAAACTCAAAAGAAAAATGCCCAATAAAATTGCAACAAATGCTCGAATCAAAATCCGACGCCGTATTCGTGTTCAGCGACCTCGAATCTGCCTGTAGACCTTTTCCAAGAGCATTTGGACGGTAAATTCGTGCGACGACTTTTTCATGGAAAAACGGCTGGTTTTGGGCGGAAAAGTCATCGGGAAAATTTTACCGCCCAAACGCTCTTGGAAAAGGTGTATAGGCAGATTCGAGGTCGCTGAACTCGAATCCGGCGTCGGATTTTCATTTGGAGATTTAGATTCGCGGATATTCGCGAATGAAAATCGGAAAAACTCAAAAGAAAAATGCCCAATAAAATTGCAACAAATGCTCGAATCAAAAATCCGACGCCGTATTCGTGTTCAGCGACCTCGAATCTGCCTGTAGACCTTTTCCAAGAGCATTTGGACGGTAAATTCGTGCGACGACTTTTTCATGGAAAAACGGCTGGTTTTGGGCGGAAAAGTCATCGGGAAAATTTTACCGCCCAAACGCTCTTGGAAAAGGTGTATAGGCAGATTCGAGGTCGCTGAACTCGAATCCGGCGTCGGATTTTCATTTGGAGATTTAGATTCGCGGATATTCGCGAATGAAAATCGGAAAAACTCAAAAGAAAAATGCCCAATAAAATTGCAACAAATGCTCGAATCAAAAATCCGACGCCGTATTCGTGTTCAGCGACCTCGAATCTGCCTGTTGACCTTTTCCAAGAGCATTTGGACGGTAAATTCGTGCGACGACTTTTTCATGGAAAAACGGCTGGTTTTGGGCGGAAAAGTCATCGGGAAAATTTTACCGCCCAAACGCTCTTGGAAAAGGTGTATAGGCAGATTCGAGGTCGCTGAACTCGAATCCGGCGTCGGATTTTCATTTGGAGATTTAGATTCGCGGATATTCGCTAATGAAAATCGGAAAAAATCAAAAGAAAAATGCCCAATAAAATTGCAACAAATGCTCTAATCAAAATCCGACGCCGTATTCGTGTTCAGCGACCTCGAATCTGCCTGTAGACCTTTTCCAAGAGCATTTGGACGGTAAATTCGTGCGACGACTTTTTCATGGAAAAACGGCTGGTTTTGGGCGGAAAAGTCATCGGGAAAATTTTACCGCCCAAACGCTCTTGGAAAAGGTGTATAGGCAGATTCGAGGTCGCTGAACTCGAATCCGGCGTCGGATTTTCATTTGGAGATTTAGATTCGCGGATATTCGCGAATGAAAATCGGAAAAACTCAAAAGAAAAATGCCCAATAAAATTGCAACAAATGCTCGAATCAAAAATCCGACGCCGTATTCGTGTTCAGCGACCTCGAATCTGCCTGTAGACCTTTTCCAAGAGCATTTGGACGGTAAATTCGTGCGACGACTTTTTTCATGGAAAAACGGCTGGTTTTGGGCGGAAAAGTCATCGGGAAAATTTTACCGCCCAAACGCTCTTGGAAAAGGTGTATAGGCAGATTCGAGGTCGCTGAACTCGAATCCGGCGTCGGATTTTCATTTGGAGATTTAGATTCGCGGATATTCGCGAATGAAAATCGGAAAAACTCAAAAGAAAAATGCCCAATAAAATTGCAACAAATGCTCGAATCAAAAATCCGACGCCGTATTCGTGTTCAGCGACCTCGAATCTGCCTGTAGACCTTTTCCAAGAGCATTTGGACGGTAAATTCGTGCGACGACTTTTTCATGGAAAAACGGCTGGTTTTGGGCGGAAAAGTCATCGGGAAAATTTTACCGCCCAAACGCTCTTGGAAAAGGTGTATAGGCAGATTCGAGGTCGCTGAACTCGAATCCGGCGTCGGATTTTCATTTGGAGATTTAGATTCGCGGATAATCGCGAATGAAAATCGGAAAAACTCACAAGACACATGCCCAAGAAAATTGCAACAAATACTCGAAGCATAACTCCGACGCCGTATTCGTGTTCAGCGACCTCGAATCTGCCTGTAGACCTTTTCCAAGAGCATTTGGACGGTAAATTCGTGCGACGACTTTTTCATGGAAAAACGGCTGGATTGGGGCGAAAAAGTCATCGGCAAAATTAACCCCCCCACACGCTCTGGTAAACGGTGGATAGCCATATTCGAGGTCGCTGAACTCGAATCCGGCGTCGGATTTTCATTTGGAGATTTAGATTCGCGGATATTCGCGAATGAAAATCGGAAAAACTCAAAAGAAAAATGCCCAATAAAATTGCAACAAATGCTCGAATCAAAAATCCGACGCCGTATTCGTGTTCAGCGACCTCGAATCTGCCTGTAGACCTTTTCCAAGAGCATTTGGACGGTAAATTCGTGCGACGACATTTTTCATGGAAAAACGGGGGGTTTTGGGGTTAAAATTCATCGGGAAATTTTTCCCGCCCAAACGCTCTTGTAAAAGGTGTTTCGGCCTATTCGTGGGCGCTGAACTCGAATCCGGCGTCGGATTTTCATTTGGAGATTTAGATTCGCGGATATTCGCGAATGAAAATCGGAAAAACTCAAAAGAAAAATGCCCAATAAAATTGCAACAAATGCTCGAATCAAAAATCCGACGCCGTATTCGTGTTCAGCGACCTCGAATCTGCCTGTAGACCTTTTCCAAGAGCATTTGGACGGTAAATTCGTGCGACGACTTTTTCATGGAAAAACGGCTGGTTTTGGGCGGAAAAGTCATCGGGAAAATTTTACCGCCCAAACGCTCTTGGAAAAGGTGTATAGGCAGATTCGAGGTCGCTGAACTCGAATCCGGCGTCGGATTTTCATTTGGAGATTTAGATTCGCGGATATTCGCGAATGAAAATCGGAAAAACTCAAAAGAAAAATGCCCAATAAAATTGCAACAAATGCTCGAATCAAAAATCCGACGCCGTATTCGTGTTCAGCGACCTCGAATCTGCCTGTAGACCTTTTCAAGAGCATTTGGACGGTAAATTCGTGCGACGACTTTTTCATGGAAAAACGGCTGGTTTTGGGCGGAAAAGTCATCGGGAAAATTTTACCGCCCAAACGCTCTTGGAAAAGGTGTATAGGCAGATTCGAGGTCGCTGAACTCGAATCCGGCGTCGGATTTTCATTTGGAGATTTAGATTCGCGGATATTCGCGAATGAAAATCGGAAAAACTCAAAAGAAAAATGCCCAATAAAATTGCAACAAATGCTCGAATCAAAAATCCGACGCCGTATTCGTGTTCAGCGACCTCGAATCTGCCTGTAGACCTTTTCCAAGAGCATTTGGACGGTAAATTCGTGCGACGACTTTTTCATGGAAAAACGGCTGGTTTTGGGCGGACAAGTCATCGGGAAAATTTTACCGCCCAAACGCTCTTGGAAAAGGTGTATAGGCAGATTCGAGGTCGCTGAACTCGAATCCGGCGTCGGATTTTCATTTGGAGATTTAGATTCGCG
>JAZDXF010000129.1:0-125178 GCA_038380155.1 Pseudococcus jackbeardsleyi
TCCAGGTCGCTGATTCCGAATTCGGTGTCCGTTTTCAGTTTCAAGCCTTTGTTGTCGAGTAATGGCCGATTTTCACCTGAAAATTGCGTTTATGCGGCGACCCGAAGGTTACCGCTGCAAATGGATGTCAGACTCGTGTTCAGCGACCTCGAATTAGTAGAAAAAGACATTTTTGCCATTTTTTGATAACCTTTTTGAAACGGGAGAAAAAATGCCATCTTCTCGTAAACCAAGCGAAATGAGGCCAAACCGACCGCGCCAATGAATTCGCCGTGGACGAAAACACCATTCTAGACACTTCGCGCGCCAATCGGGGACAAAAAATTTTTTGGCCCAAAAAACACCAAAGGGGTTAGTTCATGCTTTTTTTCGATTTTTGGCGATTTTCAAAAATTTCGAGATAAGAGCGGTAATTTACTAATTCGAGGTCGCTGATTCCGAATTCGGTGTCCGTTTCGCGTTTGGAACCTTTGTTGTCGAGTTATGGCGCATTTTCGACCTAAAAATGCCGTTTCCGGGCCAACCAAAGGCTACCGCCGCAAACGAACGTCAGATTCGTGTTCAGCGACCTCGAATTAGTAGAAAAACACATTTTTCGCGATTTTTTGAAAACCTTTTTGAAACGGGTCAAAAATGGCCTGAAAAAAGGCCATTTTCTCGGAAACCAAGCGAAACGAGGCCAAACCGACCGCGCCAATGAATTCGCCGTGGACGAAAACACCATTCTAGACACTTCGCGCGCCAATCGGGGACAAAAAATTTTTTGGCCCAAAAAACACCAAAGGGGTTAGTTCATGCTTTTTTTCGATTTTTGGCGATTTTCAAAAATTTCGAGATAAGAGCGGTAATTTACTAATTCGAGGTCGCTGATTCCGAATTCGGTGTCCGTTTCGCGTTTGGAACCTTTGTTGTCGAGTTATGGCGCATTTTCGACCTAAAAATGCCGTTTCCGGGCCAACCAAAGGCTACCGCCGCAAACGAACGTCAGATTCGTGTTCAGCGACCTCGAATTAGTAGAAAAACACATTTTTCGCGATTTTTTGAAAACCTTTTTGAAACGGGTCAAAAATGGCCTGAAAAAAGGCCATTTTCTCGGAAACCAAGCGAAACGAGGCCAAACCGACCGCGCCATTGAATTCGCCGTGCCCGAAAACCCCCTTCTAGACACCTCGCGCGCCAATCGGGGACAAAAAATTTTTTGGCCCAAAAAACACCAAAGGGGTTAGTTCCTTAGTTCATGCTTTTTTTCGATTTTTGACGATTTTCAAAAATTTCGAGTTAACAGCGGTAATTTACTAATTCGAGGTCGCTGATTCCGAATTCTGTGTCCGTTTCGCGTTTGGAGCCTTTGTTGTCGAGTTATGGCCGATTTGCGACCTAAAAATGCCGTTTCCGGGCCAACCAAAGGCTACCGCCGCAAACGAACGTCAGATTCGTGTTCAGCGACCTCGAATTAGTAGAAAAACACATTTTTCGCGATTTTTTGAAAACCTTTTTGAAACAGGTCAAAAATGGCCTGAAAAAAGGCCATTTTCTCGGAAACCAAGCGAAACGAGGCCAAACCGACCGCGCCATTGAATTCGCCGTGCCCGAAAACCCCCTTCTAGACACCTCGCGCGCCAATCGGGGACAAAAAATTTTTTGGCCCAAAAAACACCAAAGGGGTTAGTTCATGCTTTTTTTCGATTTTTGACGATTTTCAAAAATTTCGAGTTAACAGCGGTAATTTACTAATTCGAGGTCGCTGATTCCGAATTCTGTGTCCGTTTCGCGTTTGGAGCCTTTGTTGTCGAGTTATGGCCGATTTGCGACCTAAAAATGCCGTTTCCGGGCCAACCAAAGGCTACCGCCGCAAACGAACGTCAGATTCGTGTTCAGCGACCTCGAATTAGTAGAAAAACACATTTTTCCTCGATTTTTTGAAAACCTTTTTGAAACGGGTCAAAAATGGCCCGAAAAAAGGCCATTTTCTCGTAAACCAAGCGAAATGAGGCCAAACCGACCGCGCCATTGGATTCGCCGTGGCCGAAAACCCCCTTCTAGACACCTCGAGCGCCAATCGGGGACAAAAAATTTTTTGGCCCAAAAAACACCAAAGGGGTTAGTTCATGCTTTTTTTCGATTTTTGACGATTTTCAAAAATTTCGAGTTAACAGCGGTAATTTACTAATTCGAGGTCGCTGATTCCGAATTCTGTGTCCGTTTCGCGTTTGGAGCCTTTGTTGTCGAGTTATGGCCGATTTGCGACCTAAAAATGCCGTTTCCGGGCCAACCAAAGGCTACCGCCGCAAACGAAGGTCAGATTCGTGTTCAGCGACCTCGAATTAGTAGAAAAACACATTTTTCGCGATTTTTTGAAAACCTTTTTGAAACGGGTCAAAAATGGCCTGAAAAAAGGCCATTTTCTCGGAAAAGAAGCGAAACGAGGCCAAACCGACCGCGCCATTGAATTCGCCGTGCCCGAAAACCCCCTTCTAGACACCTCGCGCGCCAATCGGGGACAAAAAATTTTTTGGCCCAAAAAACACCAAAGGGGTTAGTTCATGCTTTTTTTCGATTTTTGACGATTTTCAAAAATTTCGAGTTAACAGCGGTAATTTACTAATTCGAGGTCGCTGATTCCGAATTCTGTGTCCGTTTCGCGTTTGGAGCCTTTGTTGTCGAGTTATGGCGCATTTTCGACCTAAAAATGCCGTTTCCGGGCCAACCAAAGGCTACCGCCGCAAACGAAGGTCAGATTCGTGTTCAGCGACCTCGAATTAGTAGAAAAACACATTTTTCGCGATTTTTTGAAAACCTTTTTGAAACGGGTCAAAAATGGCCTGAAAAAAGGCCATTTTCTCGGAAACCAAGCGAAACGAGGCCAAACCGACCGCGCCATTGAATTCGCCGTGCCCGAAAACCCCCTTCTAGACACCTCGCGCGCCAATCGGGGACAAAAAATTTTTTGGCCCAAAAAACACCAAAGGGGTTAGTTCATGCTTTTTTTTCGATTTTTGGCGATTTTCAAAAATTTCGAGATAAGAGCGGTAATTTACTAATTCGAGGTCGCTGATTCCGAATTCGGTGTCCGTTTCGCGTTTGGAACCTTTGTTGTCGAGTTATGGCGCATTTTCGACCTAAAAATGCCGTTTCCGGGCCAACCAAAGGCTACCGCCGCAAACGAACGTCAGATTCGTGTTCAGCGACCTCGAATCAGTAGAAAAACACATTTTTCGCGATTTTTTGAAAACCTTTTTGAAACGGGTCAAAAATGGCCTGAAAAAAGGCCATTTTCTCGTAAATCAAGCGAAATGAGGCCAAACCAACCGCGCCATTGGATTCGCCGTGCCCGAAAACCCCTTTCTAGACACCTCGCGCGCCAATCGGGGACAAAAAACTTTTTGGCCCAAAAAACACCAAAGGGGTTAGTTCATGCTTTTTTTCGATTTTTGGCGATTTTCAAAAATTTCGAGATAAGAGCGGTAATTTACTAATTCGAGGTCGCTGATTCCGAATTCTGTGTCCGTTTCGCGTTTGGAGCCTTTGTTGTCGAGTTAAGGCGCATTTTCGACCTAAAAATGCCGTTTCCGGGCCAACCAAAGGCTACCGCCGCAAACGAACGTCAGATTCGTGTTCAGCGACCTCGAATTAGTAGAAAAACACATTTTTCGCGATTTTTTGAAAACCTTTTTGAAACGGGTCAAAAATGGCCTGAAAAAAGGCCATTTTCTCGGAAACCAAGCGAAACGAGGCCAAACCGACCGCGCCATTGAATTCGCCGTGGCCGAAAACCCCCTTCTAGACACCTCGCGCGCCAATCGGCGACAAAAAATTTTGGCCCAAAAAACACCAAAGGGGTTAGTTCATGCTTTTTTTCGATTTTTGACGATTTTCAAAAATTTCGAGTTAACAGCGGTAATTTACTAATTCGAGGTCGCTGATTCCGAATTCTGTGTCCGTTTCGCGTTTGGAGCCTTTGTTGTCGAGTTATGGCGCATTTTCGACATAAAAATGCCGTTTCCGGGCCAACCAAAGGCTACCGCCGCAAACGAAGGTCAGATTCGTGTTCAGCGACCTCGAATTAGTAGAAAAACACATTTTTCGCGATTTTTTGAAAACCTTTTTGAAACGGGTCAAAAATGGCCTGAAAAAAGGCCATTTTCTCGGAAACCAAGCGAAACGAGGCCAAACCGACCGCGCCATTGAATTCGCCGTGCCCGAAAACCCCTTTCTAGACACCTCGCGCGCCAATCGGGGACAAAAAATTTTTTGGCCCAAAAAACACCAAAGGGGTTAGTTCATGCTTTTTTTCGATTTTTGGCGATTTTCAAAAATTTCGAGATAAGAGCGGTAATTTACTAATTCGAGGTCGCTGATTCCGAATTCTGTGTCCGTTTCGCGTTTGGAGCCTTTGTTGTCGAGTTAAGGCGCATTTTCGACCTAAAAATGCCGTTTCCGGGCCAACCAAAGGCTACCGCCGCAAACGAACGTCAGATTCGTGTTCAGCGACCTCGAATTAGTAGAAAAACACATTTTTCGCGATTTTTTGAAAACCTTTTTGAAACGGGTCAAAAATGGCCTGAAAAAAGGCCATTTTCTCGGAAACCAAGCGAAACGAGGCCAAACCGACCGCGCCATTGAATTCGCCGGCGCCCACAAACCCCTTCTAGACACCTCGCGCGCCAATCGGCGACAAAAATTTTTGGCCCAAAAACACCAAAGGGGTTAGTTCATGCTTTTTTTCGATTTTTGACGATTTTCAAAAATTTCGAGTTAACAGCGGTAATTTACTAATTCGAGGTCGCTGATTCCGAATTCTGTGTCCGTTTCGCGTTTGGAGCCTTTGTTGTCGAGTTATGGCGCATTTTCGACATAAAAATGCCGTTTCCGGGCCAACCAAAGGCTACCGCCGCAAACGAAGGTCAGATTCGTGTTCAGCGACCTCGAATTAGTAGAAAAACACATTTTTCGCGATTTTTTGAAAACCTTTTTGAAACGGGTCAAAAATGGCCTGAAAAAAGGCCATTTTCTCGGAAACCAAGCGAAACGAGGCCAAACCGACCGCGCCATTGAATTCGCCGTGCCCGAAAACCCCTTTCTAGACACCTCGCGCGCCAATCGGGGACAAAATTTTTTTTGGCCCAAACAACACCACCGGGGTTAGTTCATGCTTTTTTTCGATTTTTGGCGATTTTCAAAAATTTCGAGATAAGAGCGGTAATTTACTAATTCGAGGTCGCTGATTCCGAATTCTGTGTCCGTTTCGCGTTTGGAGCCTTTGTTGTCGAGTTAAGGCGCATTTTCGACCTAAAAATGCCGTTTCCGGGCCAACCAAAGGCTACCGCCGCAAACGAACGTCAGATTCGTGTTCAGCGACCTCGAATTAGTAGAAAAACACATTTTTCGCGATTTTTGAAAACCTTTTTGAAACGGGTCAAAAATGGCCTGAAAAAGGCCATTTTCTCGGAAACCAAGCGAAACGAGGCCAAACCGACCGCGCCATTGAATTCGCCGTGCCCGAAAACCCCCTTCTAGACACCTCGCGCGCCAATCGGGGACAAAAAATTTTTTGGCCCAAAAACACCAAAGGGGTTAGTTCATGCTTTTTTTCGATTTTTGACGATTTTCAAAAATTTCGAGTTAACAGCGGTAATTTACTAATTCGAGGTCGCTGATTCCGAATTCTGTGTCCGTTTCGCGTTTGGAGCCTTTGTTGTCGAGTTATGGCGCATTTTCGACCTAAAAATGCCGTTTCCGGGCCAACCAAAGGCTACCGCCGCAAACGAACGTCAGATTCGTGTTCAGCGACCTCGAATTAGTAGAACAACACATTTTTCGCGATTTTGTGAAAACCTTTTTGAAACGGGTCAAAAATGGCCTGAAAAAGGCCATTTTCTCGGAAACCAAGCGAAACGAGGCCAAACCGACCGCGCCATTGAATTCGCCGTGCCCGAAAACCCCTTTCTAGACACCTCGCGCGCCAATCGGGGACAAAAAATTTTTTGGCCCAAAAAACACCAAAGGGGTTAGTTCATGCTTTTTTTCGATTTTTGGCGATTTTCAAAAATTTCGAGATAAGAGCGGTAATTTACTAATTCGAGGTCGCTGATTCCGAATTCTGTGTCCGTTTCGCGTTTGGAGCCTTTGTTGTCGAGTTAAGGCGCATTTTCGACCTAAAAATGCCGTTTCCGGGCCAACCAAAGGCTACCGCCGCAAACGAACGTCAGATTCGTGTTCAGCGACCTCGAATTAGTAGAAAAACACATTTTTCGCGATTTTTTGAAAACCTTTTTGAAACGGGTCAAAAATGGCCTGAAAAAAGGCCATTTTCTCGGAAACCAAGCGAAACGAGGCCAAACCGACCGCGCCATTGAATTCGCCGTGGCCGAAAACCCCCTTCTAGACACCTCGCGCGCCAATCGGCGACAAAAAATTTTTTGGCCCAAAAAACACCAAAGGGGTTAGTTCATGCTTTTTTTCGATTTTTGACGATTTTCAAAAATTTCGAGTTAACAGCGGTAATTTACTAATTCGAGGTCGCTGATTCCGAATTCTGTGTCCGTTTCGCGTTTGGAGCCTTTGTTGTCGAGTTATGGCGCATTTTCGACATAAAAATGCCGTTTCCGGGCCAACCAAAGGCTACCGCCGCAAACGAAGGTCAGATTCGTGTTCAGCGACCTCGAATTAGTAGAAAAACACATTTTTCGCGATTTTTTGAAAACCTTTTTGAAACGGGTCAAAAATGGCCTGAAAAAGGCCATTTTCTCGGAAACCAAGCGAAACGAGGCCAAACCGACCGCGCCATTGAATTCGCCGTGCCCGAAAACCCCTTTCTAGACACCTCGCGCGCCAATCGGGGACAAAAAATTTTTTGGCCCAAAAACACCAAAGGGGTTAGTTCATGCTTTTTTTCGATTTTTGGCGATTTTCAAAAATTTCGAGATAAGAGCGGTAATTTACTAATTCGAGGTCGCTGATTCCGAATTCTGTGTCCGTTTCGCGTTTGGAGCCTTTGTTGTCGAGTTAAGGCGCATTTTCGACCTAAAAATGCCGTTTCCGGGCCAACCAAAGGCTACCGCCGCAAACGAACGTCAGATTCGTGTTCAGCGACCTCGAATTAGTAGAAAAACACATTTTTCGCGATTTTTTGAAAACCTTTTTGAAACGGGTCAAAAATGGCCTGAAAAAGGCCATTTTCTCGGAAACCAAGCCAAACGAGGCCAAACCGACCGCGCCATTGAATTCGCCGTGCCCGAAAACCCCTTCTAGACACCTCGCGCGCCAATCGGGGACAAAAAATTTTTGGCCCAAAAACACCAAAGGGGTTAGTTCATGCTTTTTTTCGATTTTTGACGATTTTCAAAAATTTCGAGTTAACAGCGGTAATTTACTAATTCGAGGTCGCTGATTCCGAATTCTGTGTCCGTTTCGCGTTTGGAGCCTTTGTTGTCGAGTTATGGCGCATTTTCGACCTAAAAATGCCGTTTCCGGGCCAACCAAAGGCTACCGCCGCAAACGAACGTCAGATTCGTGGTCAGCGACCTCGAATTAGTAGAAAAACACATTGGTCGCGATTTTTTGAAAACCTTTTTGCAACGGGTCAAAAATGGCCGGAAAAAGGCCATTTTCTCGGAAACCAAGCGAAACGAGGCCAAACCGACCGCGCCATTGAATTCGCCGTGCCCGAAAACCCCTTCTAGACACCTCGCGCGCCAATCGGGGACAAAAAATTTTTTGGCCCAAAAAACACCAAAGGGGTTAGTTCATGCTTTTTTTCGATTTTTGGCGTTGTTCAAAAATTTCGAGATAAGCGCGGTAATTTACTAATTCGAGGTCGCTGATTCCGAATTCTGTGTCCGTTTCGCGTTTGGAGCCTTTGTTGTCGAGTTAAGGCGCATTTTCGACCTAAAAATGCCGTTTCCGGGCCAACCAAAGGCTACCGCCGCAAACGAACGTCAGATTCGTGTTCAGCGACCTCGAATTAGTAGAAAAACACATTTTTCGCGATTTTTTGAAAACCTTTTTGAAACGGGTCAAAAATGGCCTGAAAAAGGCCATTTTATCGGAAACCAAGCGAAACGTGGCCAAACCGACCGCGCCATTGAATTCGCCGTGCCCGAAAACCCCTTCTAGACACCTCGCGCGCCACTCCGGGACAACAAATTTTTCGGCCCACACCACACCACAGGGGTTAGTTCATGCTTTTTTTCGATTTTTGACGATTTTCAAAAATTTCGAGTTAACAGCGGTAATTTACTAATTCGAGGTCGCTGATTCCGAATTCGGTGTCCGTTTCGCGTTTGGAGCCTTTGTTGTCGAGTTATGGCGCATTTTCGACCTAAAAATGCCGTTTCCGGGCCAACCAAAGGCTACCGCCGCAAACGAACGTCAGATTCGTGTTCAGCGACCTCGAATTAGTAGAAAAACACATTTTTCGCAATTTTTTGAAAACCTTTTTGAAACGGGTCAAAAATGGCCTGAAAAAAGGCCATTTTCTCGGAAAAGAAGCGAAACGAGGCCAAACCGACCGCGCCGTTGAATTCGCCGTGGCCGAAAATCCCCTTCTAGACACCTCGCGCGCCAATCGGCGACAAAAAATTTTTTGGCCCAAAAAACACCAAAGGGGTTAGTTCATGCTTTTTTTCGATTTTTGACGATTTTCAAAAATTTCGAGTTAACAGCGGTAATTTACTAATTCGAGGTCGCTGATTCCGAATTCTGTGTCCGTTTCGCGTTTGGAGCCTTTGTTGTCGAGTTATGGCGCATTTTCGACATAAAAATGCCGTTTCCGGGCCAACCAAAGGCTACCGCCGCAAACGAACGTCAGATTCGTGTTCAGCGACCTCGAATTAGTAGAAAAACACATTTTTCGCGATTTTTTGAAAACCTTTTTGAAACGGGTCAAAAATGGCCTGAAAAAAGGCCATTTTCTCGGAAACCAAGCGAAACGAGGCCAAACCGACCGCGCCATTGAATTCGCCGTGCCCGAAAACCCCCTTCTAGACACCTCGCGCGCCAATCGGGGACAAAAAATTTTTTGGCCCAAAAAACACCAAAGGGGTTAGTTCATGCTTTTTTTCGATTTTTGACGATTTTCAAAAATTTCGAGTTAACAGCGGTAATTTACTAATTCGAGGTCGCTGATTCCGAATTCGGTGTCCGTTTCGCGTTTGGAGCCTTTGTTGTCGAGTTATGGCGCATTTTCGACCTAAAAATGCCGTTTCCGGGCCAACCAAAGGCTACCGCCGCAAACGAACGTCAGATTCGTGTTCAGCGACCTCGAATTAGTAGAAAAACACATTTTTCGCAATTTTTTGAAAACCTTTTTGAAACGGGTCAAAAATGGCCTGAAAAAAGGCCATTTTCTCGGAAAAGAAGCGAAACGAGGCCAAACCGACCGCGCCGTTGAATTCGCCGTGGCCGAAAATCCCCTTCTAGACACCTCGCGCGCCAATCGGCGACAAAAAATTTTTTGGCCCAAAAAACACCAAAGGGGTTAGTTCATGCTTTTTTTCGATTTTTGACGATTTTCAAAAATTTCGAGTTAACAGCGGTAATTTACTAATTCGAGGTCGCTGATTCCGAATTCTGTGTCCGTTTCGCGTTTGGAGCCTTTGTTGTCGAGTTATGGCGCATTTTCGACATAAAAATGCCGTTTCCGGGCCAACCAAAGGCTACCGCCGCAAACGAAGGTCAGATTCGTGTTCAGCGACCTCGAATTAGTAGAAAAACACATTTTTCGCGATTTTTTGAAAACCTTTTTGAAACGGGTCAAAAATGGCCTGAAAAAAGGCCATTTTCTCGGAAACCAAGCGAAACGAGGCCAAACCGACCGCGCCATTGAATTCGCCGTGCCCGAAAACCCCTTTCTAGACACCTCGCGCGCCAATCGGGGACAAAAAATTTGTTGGCCCAAAAAACACCAAAGGGGTTAGTTCATGCTTTTTTTCGATTTTTGACGATTTTCAAAAATTTCGAGATAAGAGTGGTAATTTACTAATTCGAGGTCGCTGATTCCGAATTCGGTGTCCGTTTCGCGTTTGGAGCCTTTGTTGTCGAGTTATGGCGCATTTTTGACCTAAAAATGCCGTTTCCGGGCCAACCAAAGGCTACCGCCGCAAACGAAGGTCAGATTCGTGTTCAGCGACCTCGAATTAGTAGAAAAACACATTTTTCGCGATTTTTTGAAAACCTTTTTGAAACGGGTCAAAAATGGCCTGAAAAAAGGCCATTTTCTCGTAAATCAAGCGAAATGAGGCCAAACCGACCGCGCCATTGAATTCGCCGTGCCCGAAAACCCCCTTCTAGACACCTCGCGCGCCAATCGGGGACAAAAAATTTTTTGGCCCAAAAAACACCAAAGGGGTTAGTTCATGCTTTTTTTCGATTTTTGACGATTTTCAAAAATTTCGAGTTAACAGCGGTAATTTACTAATTCGAGGTCGCTGATTCCGAATTCTGTGTCCGTTTCGCGTTTGGAGCCTTTGTTGTCGAGTTATGGCCGATTTGCGACCTAAAAATGCCGTTTCCGGGCCAACCAAAGGCTACCGCCGCAAACGAAGGTCAGATTCGTGTTCAGCGACCTCGAATTAGTAGAAAAACACATTTTTCGCGATTTTTTGATAAAAACTTTTTGAAACGGGTCAAAAATGGCCTGAAAAAAGGCCATTTTCTCGGAAACCAAGCAAAACGAGGCCAAACCGACCGCGCCATTGAATTCGCCGTGCCCGAAAACCCCCTTCTAGACACCTCGCGCGCCAATCGGGGACAAAAAATTTTTTGGCCCAAAAAACACCAAAGGGGTTAGTTCATGCTTTTTTTCGATTTTTGACGATTTTCAAAAATTTCGAGATAAGAGCGGTAATTTCCTAATTCGAGGTCGCTGATTCCGAATTCTGTGTCCGTTTCGCGTTTGGAGCCTTTGTTGTCGAGTTATGGCCGATTTGCGACCTGAAAATGCCGTTTCCGGGCCAACCAAAGGCTACCGCCGCAAACGAACGTCAGATTCGTGTTCAGCGACCTCGAATTAGTAGAAAAACACATTTTTCGAGATTTTTTGAAAACCTTTTTGAAACGGGTCAAAAATGGCCTGAAAAAAGGCCATTTTCTCGGAAACCAAGCGAAACGAGGCCAAACCGACCGCGCCATTGAATTCGCCGTGCCCGATAACCCCTTCTAGACACCTCGCGCGCCAATCGGCGACAAATATTTTTGGCCCAAAAAACACCAAAGGGGTTAGTTCATGCTTTTTTTCGATTTTTGGCGATTTTCAAAAATTTCGAGATAAGAGCGGTAATTTACTAATTCGAGGTCGCTGATTCCGAATTCTGTGTCCGTTTCGCGTTTGGAGCCTTTGTTGTCGAGTTAAGGCGCATTTTCGACCTAAAAATGCCGTTTCCGGGCCAACCAAAGGCTACCGCCGCAAACGAACGTCAGATTCGTGTTCAGCGACCTCGAATTAGTAGAAAAACACATTTTTCGCGATTTTTTGAAAACCTTTTTGAAACGGGTCAAAAATGGCCTGAAAAAAGGCCATTTTCTCGGTGTAGCGGGAGGCATTTGCGCCACTGGCCTAGTCAGTGTGGACCTTGGCACCCAGTCAACGCATGCGCCAACTTCTGAGCTACGTGAGCTTATAGTGGCTCTGTGTAGTGTAGTTTAGTACTAGTTTTACCCTGTGTTATGTATCTACTGCATGCCGCCAGGCTGCAGCTTATCTGTGTATGTTTTATCTAGTGAATTTGTATTACGTTCAGCCATTAGGCATTTGTAAAGTAATTATTGTGTTATTTAGCACACTGTGTAATAAACTCTGTATTCGCCACATAGAGTTGGTGTTTGAAGTAATATTTGTCTCACGGACATAAAACAAGGATTATTCCTACATTGGCGCCCGAATTCAAGAAGAAAAGAACTCTTCTGCATTGGAGCAACTTTCAACAAGGTAAAAATTGCTCAAAACATCGTTTTTGTGGTTTCTATACCCATCTTGATACGTTTTCGGAGTGCTTTCGCGATAAAGATACGTTTTTGATACGATTATGGCCAGAAAGCAGCCCAGTCATCAGTGTTTGGAATTTGGTGCCACTTTTGACAAGTTTACTCAGTCAAAAGGTGAAGAAAATACCAACACGCCTCAACTCAGGCCAGTCAAACAAAAGGCCAGGAAAAATACCACCAGAACCATACAGACAAGATGGTTCAGAAATTCTCAAGCTGGGATGAAAGCTAATTGCAGTCAGAATCAGAGCTTTAATCAAGACTTGGCTGACAAACAAGTGGATGTGAGTAATCCCATGTGTTCAAATTTTACCCAGGCAACGGAGGTGAATTCTATGCTGCTGTTATCTACCAGTACAGATAAGCCTAATGCTACGTTAGCTACGTTGGCCGCATCTAAAAATACTTCCCAGTCTTCCACAGACGTGTACAACAAGTGTTATCTCAAGACAGCCAACGTGTGTTTAATTGGGTCAAATAGTTTGCATACCTCATCGATTGAAGGCAGCAGAGTGCACCCAAATTCAGCTGAAGACATCTGTAATGTGAATAATGCTACAAATGCTACGTTGGTGTCTACAAATATTTCTCAAAACCAGTGTAATCTCAAGACATCGGATGTGTATTTTGCTGGGTCAAATAGATTGCATACCTCATCAAGTGAAGGCAGCAGAGTTGACCTAAATTCAGCTGAAGACATCTGTGAAGTGAATAATGGGACAAATCGCGATCTTTTTAACCTGTGTGACCAAAAATCAACTGTTTTATCTTCTGACAATATTAAAGTGACTTCAACCAGCTACTATTTCAAGACTACCCCAGATTTGAACATCATAAATGTGAATTTGATAGACACAACTACAGTTACGAATGAAATGGTTCCAAATGTTAATTTTTCGAATTATGGAGATAAATTCTACTCGGTTCCATCACATTTGCCAAAATCCCATCAAATTCAACATTGTGAGCAGTTAAAAAGTCAAGAACAGCAGTATTCTCAGAAAAATGAAGAAAATTTTTGTACTTTATTGCAACATGAAAAATGTGATTATAAAAAGAAGAAAAAAACTCAACAAGCTTCAGATAAATTACCAGACAGCATTCCAGCAAAACCTAACACCAGTGCTCAAATTAATCCTGATAATTACTCTGATATTTGCAAAAATGCTTGGAATTCTGCAACATCAAGAAAAAAATTGATGAAAATGCCAAAGATATTAAAATTCTGCAGAAACTAGTGCTCAGTGGCATGAAGAAGATTGACAAACTTTATGAAGATTTTGAAAAGGTCAATAAAATTACTCAAAAGGTCAAAAAGGTCAAGACTGTGGTTACCAGTAATTATGAAGAGCAAGCTGACTCTAATAAAGTATTCCAGGAACGAATTGCCAGCCAAGAAGAAAAATTGAACCAAGTTATGAATATGTTGTATGGAACCATGAAAATTGTGCATAACATGAAATTAAGCCCTCCTGCAGTCCAAAATACAATACCCAGTGGAGAAATTCCTGGAATAAATATCAACATTGATCAGACACCACCAGTTACGTTTGAGACTTTGAATAATGCTGGAATTATTTTCAATGAAAGTAATGAATACCATCCAGGCTGGTTTATCAAGATGTTTGAGAATTTCACAGCACCTTTACAGATGACCTCAGAATATAAGGCTATGTTGTTCAAAGGTCAAATTAAAGTCAAGTCAGCCCAAATATGGATAGAAAAAATGATCAATGTGACCAAATATGAAGAAATTCGTGAGGAATTTTTGAAAAAATTTTGGAGCAATGGAAAACAGAGAGCTACAATTAAACATTTTCGCTTCAAAGAATTGATAGAAGGATCTGGTGAAGATGTGCTCTATTTACTTGAAAAATGGTATGCTACGTTATGTGAATGTAAAAACTTGTCAACTGAGGAATTGATACGAATCCTTGCAAGAAAGCTGCCAGTTGAATTCAAATACCAAGTGAAATGGACAGAAGTGAAGAAACCAGCTGATATCATGGATCAAATTCGAGAAATTGGTGAATTTATGTGGGGAGATTGTAGCTTTGTGCTTCAGGCTGAAATCACATGCCATGGCCATAATGAGACCAATGATGAGAACTACAAATCCGGAAATAAGGCAAAGGAAGTAATTTTGGAGCCTTTGGAAGAGGAATTGCAATTAAAAAACCTGGAACTAAGCAGGGGCATGAACAAGAAGCCAAAAATGAATTCTATAACAACAGATCAATCTCCAGCCTCAAATATTCAGATTGACTTTGACAAATTCGAAATAATTGGTGATTCACTTGCCTGCTTTATTGCCCGTATGTTGAACCAAGGAGAATCTCTGAGAAATTCGCCTTATCTCAGAGATCAAATTCCAGCACAAAAGCTCTGCTCACGAATCAAGGAAGCAAATTTCAAGAAAAGAAAAGCAATTCTGTGCATGGGGCAGTATGAATTAAATTACTCCAATCAATCTTTGAATACCATTCAATTAGAACTTGAAAAAATTATTCAGGCCCTCAAGGAGAAGAATTTTGAACAGATTTTCGTATTATTTCCATTAGTTAAGCCAAATGGAATGGTAAATACCTATCGTTACAACAAATTTATAGGTATGTTCTGGAAGCTACGTAAATTCAAAGAAGTCCATATTTGGCTATCACCAGCTCAAGTTACTCTTGAAAAAAATCCAGAAAATGAAAATTGGTTCCAACTTGGTCCAGATCACAATATCCTCTCCAATATGGATATGTTTTATTGGGCAGAAAAACAGAAACGCCATTACCTTTCATCACATATGAAGAACATTATGTTGAAACGACTCAATCAGGAATATGAGCAGTATTTTGTGCACAGACAACTGAAGAATGTGAAAAAAAATAAAAGTAATCCCGGAAAGCAAAAAGAAGCTGAAATTCCTCCCATTCTCTGTGAAACTGGGGCAAAGCTAACCCCTACTGCCGAAAATACTGTGAATATTCAGCAGCCTCATACAAAAACACAGTCAACCATCACCTCCAGGAATACAGTCAGATCTCAAAAGCTTGATACTGGGGCAAAGCCTACCACCACTGCCAGAAGTACTGCCAAAACTCAACAACCAAATAATGGAGCAAAATTGATAACCATCTCTAAAAATGCTACGGAACCTCAAAAACCTGGTATTGGGGCAAAACCTGCTCATTCCATCAAAAATGCAGCTAATTTCCAACAGCAATACAGCCAAACCAGCATTCCAGTCACCGGATCTTTGGTTACTCATGGCTTCGAGGGGCAGGTGGCGCAGGACTCCCTGCTGCGGATGACTCCTGGTTCTCTTTGTCGAAGTCCTTCGGGCACCTGTGACCCTGTGACCCTATGACATCGAGGGGCAATGTAGCGGGAGGCATTTGCGCCACTGGCCTAGTCAGTGTGGACCTTGGCACCCAGTCAACGCATGCGCCAACTTCTGAGCTACGTGAGCTTATAGTGGCTCTGTGTAGTGTAGTTTAGTACTAGTTTTACCCTGTGTTATGTATCTACTGCATGCCGCCAGGCTGCAGCTTATCTGTGTATGTTTTATCTAGTGAATTTGTATTACGTTCAGCCATTAGGCATTTGTAAAGTAATTATTGTGTTATTTAGCACACTGTGTAATAAACTCTGTATTCGCCACATAGAGTTGGTGTTTGAAGTAATATTTGTCTCACGGACATAAAACAAGGATTATTCCTACATCGGAAACCAAGCGAAACGAGGCCAAACCGACCGCGCCATTGAATTCGCCGTGCCCGAAAACCCCCTTCTAGACACCTCGCGCGCCAATCGGGGACAAAAAATTTTTTGGCCCAAAAAACACCAAAGGGGTTAGTTCATGCTTTTTTTCGATTTTTGACGATTTTCAAAAATTTCGAGTTAACAGCGGTAATTTACTAATTCGAGGTCGCTGATTCCGAATTCGGTGTCCGTTTCGCGTTTGGAGCCTTTGTTGTCGAGTTATGGCGCATTTTCCACCTAAAAATGCCGTTTCCGGGCCAACCAAAGGCTACCGCCGCAAACGAACGTCAGATTCGTGTTCAGCGACCTCGAATTAGTAGAAAGACACATTTTTCGCGATTTTTTGAAAACCTTTTTGAAACGGGTCAAAAATGGCCTGAAAAAAGGCCATTTTCTCGTAAATCAAGCGAAATGAGGCCAAACCGACCGCGCCATTGAATTCGCCGTGCCCGAAAACCCCCTTCTAGACACCTCGCGCGCCAATCGGGGACAAAAAATTTTTTGGCCCAAAAAACACCAAAGGGGTTAGTTCATGCTTTTTTTCGATTTTTGACGATTTTCAAAAATTTCGAGATAAGAGCGGTAATTTACTAATTCGAGGTCGCTGATTCCGAATTCGGTGTCCGTTTCGCGTTTGGAACCTTTGTTGTCGAGTTATGGCGCATTTTCGACCTAAAAATGCCGTTTCCGGGCCAACCAAAGGCTACCGCCGCAAACGAAGGTCAGATTCGTGTTCAGCGACCTCGAATTAGTAGAAAAACACATTTTTCGCGATTTTTTGAAAACCTATTTGAAACGGGTCAAAAATGGCCTGAAAAAAGGCCATTTTCTCGGAAACCAAGCGAAACGAGGCCAAACCGACCGCGCCATTGAATTCGCCGTGCCCGAAAACCCCCTTCTAGACACCTCGCGCTAATCGGGGACAAAAAATTTTTTGGCCCAAAAACACCCACGGGGTTAGTTCATGCTTTTTTTCGATTTTTGACGATTTTCAAAAATTTCGAGTTAACAGCGGTAATTTACTAATTCGAGGTCGCTGATTCCGAATTCGGTGTCCGTTTCGCGTTTGGAGCCTTTGTTGTCGAGTTATGGCCGATTTGCGACCTGAAAATGCCGTTTCCGGGCCAACCAAAGGCTACCGCCGCAAACGAACGTCAGATTCGTGTTCAGCGACCTCGAATTAGTAGAAAAACACATTTTTCGCGATTTTTTGAAAACCTTTTTGAAACGGGTCAAAAATGGCCTGAAAAAGGCCATTTTCTCGGAAACCAAGCGAAACGAGGCCAAACCGACCGCGCCATTGAATTCGCCGTGCCCGAAAACCCCTTCTAGACACCTCGCGCGCCAATCGGGGACAAAAAATTTTTTGGCCCAAAAACACCAAAGGGGTTAGTTCATGCGTTTGTTCGATTTTTGACGATTTTCAAAAATTTCGAGTTAACAGCGGTAATTTACTAATTCTAGGTCGCTGATTCAGAATTCTGTGTCCGTTTCGCGTTTGGAGCCTTTGTTGTCGAGTTATGGCGCATTTTCGACCTAAAAATGACGTTACCGGGCCAACCAAAGGCTACCGCCGCAAACGAAGGTCAGATTCGTGTTCAGCGACCTCGAATTAGTAGAAAAACACATTTTTCGCGATTTTTTGAAAACCTTTTTTAAAAGGGTCAAAAATGGCCTGAAAAATGGCCATTTTCTCTTAAACCAAGCGAAACGAGGCCAAACCGACCGCGCCATTGAATTCGCCGTGCACGAAAACCCCTTCTAGACACCTCGCGCGCCAATCGGGGACAAAAATTTTTTGGCCCAAAAACACCAAAGGGGTTAGTTCATGCTTTTTTCGATTTTTGGCGATTTTCAAAAATTTCGAGATAAGAGCGGTAATTTACTAATTCGAGGTCGCTGATTCCGAATTCGGTGTCCGTTTCGCGTTTGGAACCTTTGTTGTCGAGTTATGGCGCATTTTCGACCTAAAAATGCCGTTTCCGGGCCAACCAAAGGCTACCGCCGCAAACGAACGTCAGATTCGTGTTCAGCGACCTCGAATCAGTAGAAAAACACATTTTTCGCGATTTTTTGAAAACCTTTTTGAAACGGGTCAAAAATGGCCTGAAAAAAGGCCATTTTCTCGTAAATCAAGCGAAATGAGGCCAAACCAACCGCGCCATTGGATTCGCCGTGGCCGAAAACCCCCTTCTAGACACCTCGCGCGCCAATCGGGGACAAAAAATTTTTTGGCCCAAAAAACACCAAAGGGGTTAGTTCATGCTTTTTTTCGATTTTTGGCGATTTTCAAAAATTTCGAGTTAACAGCGGTAATTTACTAATTCGAGGTCGCTGATTCCGAATTCTGTGTCCGTTTCGCGTTTGGAGCCTTTGTTGTCGAGTTATGGCCGATTTGCGACCTAAAAATGCCGTTTCCGGGCCAACCAAAGGCTACCGCCGCAAACGAACGTCAGATTCGTGTTCAGCGACCTCGAATCAGTAGAAAAACACATTTTTCGCGATTTTTTGAAAACCTTTTTGAAACGGGTCAAAAATGGCCTGAAAAAAGGCCATTTTCTCGTAAATCAAGCGAAATGAGGCCAAACCAACCGCGCCATTGGATTCGCCGTGGCCGAAAACCCCCTTCTAGACACCTCGCGCGCCAATCGGGGACAAAAAATTTTTTGGCCCAAAAAACACCAAAGGGGTTAGTTCATGCTTTTTTTCGATTTTTGACGATTTTCAAAAATTTCGAGTTAACAGCGGTAATTTACTAATTCGAGGTCGCTGATTCCGAATTCTGTGTCCGTTTCGCGTTTGGAGCCTTTGTTGTCGAGTTATGGCGCATTTTCGACATAAAAATGCCGTTTCCGGGCCAACCAAAGGCTACCGCCGCAAACGAAGGTCAGATTCGTGTTCAGCGACCTCGAATTAGTAGAAAAACACATTTTTCGCGATTTTTTGAAAACCTTTTTGAAACGGGTCAAAAATGGCCTGAAAAAGGCCATTTTCTCGGAAACCAAGCGAAACGAGGCCAAACCGACCGCGCCATTGAATTCGCCGTGCCCGAAAACCCCTTTCTAGACACCTCGCGCGCCAATCGGGGACAAAAAATTTTTTGGCCCAAAAAACACCAATGGGGTTAGTTCATGCTTTTTTTCGATTTTTGGCGATTTTCAAAAATTTCGAGATAAGAGCGGTAATTTACTAATTCGAGGTCGCTGATTCCGAATTCTGTGTCCGTTTCGCGTTTGGAGCCTTTGTTGTCGAGTTAAGGCGCATTTTCGACCTAAAAATGCCGTTTCCGGGCCAACCAAAGGCTACCGCCGCAAACGAACGTCAGATTCGTGTTCAGCGACCTCGAATTAGTAGAAAAACACATTTTTCGCGATTTTTTGAAAACCTTTTTGAAACGGGTCAAAAATGGCCTGAAAAAAGGCCATTTTCTCGGAAACCAAGCGAAACGAGGCCAAACCGACCGCGCCATTGAATTCGCCGTGGCCGAAAACCCCTTCTAGACACCTCGCGCGCCAATCGGCGACAAAAAATTTTTGGCCCAAAAAACACCAAAGGGGTTAGTTCATGCTTTTTTTCGATTTTTGACGATTTTCAAAAATTTCGAGTTAACAGCGGTAATTTACTAATTCGAGGTCGCTGATTCCGAATTCTGTGTCCGTTTCGCGTTTGGAGCCTTTGTTGTCGAGTTATGGCGCATTTTCGACATAAAAATGCCGTTTCCGGGCCAACCAAAGGCTACCGCCGCAAACGAAGGTCAGATTCGTGTTCAGCGACCTCGAATTAGTAGAAAAACACATTTTTCGCGATTTTTTGAAAACCTTTTTGAAACGGGTCAAAAATGGCCTGAAAAAAGGCCATTTTCTCGGAAACCAAGCGAAACGAGGCCAAACCGACCGCGCCATTGAATTCGCCGTGCCCGAAAACCCCTTTCTAGACACCTCGCGCGCCAATCGGGGACAAAAAATGTGTTGGCCCAAAAAACACCAAAGGGGTTAGTTCATGCTTTTTTTCGATTTTTGGCGATTTTCAAAAATTTCGAGATAAGAGCGGTAATTTACTAATTCGAGGTCGCTGATTCCGAATTCTGTGTCCGTTTCGCGTTTGGAGCCTTTGTTGTCGAGTTAAGGCGCATTTTCGACCTAAAAATGCCGTTTCCGGGCCAACCAAAGGCTACCGCCGCAAACGAACGTCAGATTCGTGTTCAGCGACCTCGAATTAGTAGAAAAACACATTTTTCGCGATTTTTTGAAAACCTTTTTGAAACGGGTCAAAAATGGCCTGAAAAAAGGCCATTTTCTCGGAAACCAAGCGAAACGAGGCCAAACCGACCGCGCCATTGAATTCGCCGTGCCCGAAAACCCCCTTCTAGACACCTCGCGCGCCAATCGGGGACAAAAAATTTTTTGGCCCAAAAAACACCAAAGGGGTTAGTTCATGCTTTTTTTCGATTTTTGACGATTTTCAAAAATTTCGAGTTAACAGCGGTAATTTACTAATTCGAGGTCGCTGATTCCGAATTCTGTGTCCGTTTCGCGTTTGGAGCCTTTGTTGTCGAGTTATGGCGCATTTTCGACATAAAAATGCCGTTTCCGGGCCAACCAAAGGCTACCGCCGCAAACGAAGGTCAGATTCGTGTTCAGCGACCTCGAATTAGTAGAAAAACACATTTTTCGCGATTTTTTGAAAACCTTTTTGAAACGGGTCAAAAATGGCCTGAAAAAAGGCCATTTTCTCGGAAACCAAGCGAAACGAGGCCAAACCGACCGCGCCATTGAATTCGCCGTGCCCGAAAACCCCTTTCTAGACACCTCGCGCGCCAATCGGGGACAAAAAATTTTTTGGCCCAAAAAACACCAATGGGGTTAGTTCATGCTTTTTTTCGATTTTTGGCGATTTTCAAAAATTTCGAGATAAGAGCGGTAATTTACTAATTCGAGGTCGCTGATTCCGAATTCTGTGTCCGTTTCGCGTTTGGAGCCTTTGTTGTCGAGTTAAGGCGCATTTTCGACCTAAAAATGCCGTTTCCGGGCCAACCAAAGGCTACCGCCGCAAACGAACGTCAGATTCGTGTTCAGCGACCTCGAATTAGTAGAAAAACACATTTTTCGCGATTTTTTGAAAACCTTTTTGAAACGGGTCAAAAATGGCCTGAAAAAAGGCCATTTTCTCGGAAACCAAGCGAAACGAGGCCAAACCGACCGCGCCATTGAATTCGCCGTGGCCGAAAACCCCTTCTAGACACCTCGCGCGCCAATCGGCGACAAAAAATTTGTGGCCCAAAAAACACCAAAGGGGTTAGTTCATGCTTTTTTTCGATTTTTGACGATTTTCAAAAATTTCGAGTTAACAGCGGTAATTTACTAATTCGAGGTCGCTGATTCCGAATTCTGTGTCCGTTTCGCGTTTGGAGCCTTTGTTGTCGAGTTATGGCGCATTTTCGACATAAAAATGCCGTTTCCGGGCCAACCAAAGGCTACCGCCGCAAACGAAGGTCAGATTCGTGTTCAGCGACCTCGAATTAGTAGAAAAACACATTTTTCGCGATTTTTTGAAAACCTTTTTGAAACGGGTCAAAAATGGCCTGAAAAAGGCCATTTTCTCGGAAACCAAGCGAAACGAGGCCCAACCGACCGCGCCATTGAATTCGCCGTGCCCGAAAACCCCTTTCTAGACACCTCGCGCGCCAATCGGGGACAAAAAATTTTTTGGCCCAAAAACACCAAAGGGGTTAGTTCATGCTTTTTTCGATTTTTGGCGATTTTCAAAAATTTCGAGATAAGAGCGGTAATTTACTAATTCGAGGTCGCTGATTCCGAATTCTGTGTCCGTTTCGCGTTTGGAGCCTTTGTTGTCGAGTTAAGGCGCATTTTCGACCTAAAAATGCCGTTTCCGGGCCAACCAAAGGCTACCGCCGCAAACGAACGTCAGATTCGTGTTCAGCGACCTCGAATTAGTAGAAAAACACATTTTTCGCGATTTTTTGAAAACCTTTTTGAAACGGGTCAAAAATGGCCTGAAAAAAGGCCATTTTCTCGGAAACCAAGCGAAACGAGGCCAAACCGACCGCGCCATTGAATTCGCCGTGCCCGAAAACCCCTTCTAGACACCTCGCGCGCCAATCGGGGACAAAAATTTTTTGGCCCAAAAACACCAAAGGGGTTAGTTCATGCTTTTTTTCGATTTTTGACGATTTTCAAAAATTTCGAGTTAACAGCGGTAATTTACTAATTCGAGGTCGCTGATTCCGAATTCTGTGTCCGTTTCGCGTTTGGAGCCTTTGTTGTCGAGTTATGGCGCATTTTCGACCTAAAAATGCCGTTTCCGGGCCAACCAAAAGCTACCGCCGCAAACGAACGTCAGATTCGTGTTCAGCGACCTCGAATTAGTAGAAAAACACATTTTTCGCGATTTTTTGAAAACCTTTTTGAAACGGGTCAAAAATGGCCTGAAAAAAGGCCATTTTCTCGGAAACCAAGCGAAACGAGGCCAAACCGACCGCGCCATTGAATTCGCCGTGCCCGAAAACCCCCTTCTAGACACCTCGCGCGCCAATCGGGGACAAAAAATTTTTTGGCCCAAACCACACCCAAGGGGTTAGTTCATGCTTTTTTTCGATTTTTGGCGATTTTCAAAAATTTCGAGATAAGAGCGGTAATTTACTAATTCGAGGTCGCTGATTCCGAATTCTGTGTCCGTTTCGCGTTTGGAGCCTTTGTTGTCGAGTTAAGGCGCATTTTCGTCCTAAAAATGCCGTTTCCGGGCCAACCAAAGGCTACCGCCGCAAACGAACGTCAGATTCGTGTTCAGCGACCTCGAATTAGTAGAAAAACACATTTTTCGCGATTTTTTGAAAACCTTTTTGAAACGGGTCAAAAATGGCCTGAAAAAGGCCATTTTCTCGGAAACCAAGCGAAACGAGGCCAAACCGACCGCGCCATTGAATTCGCCGTGCCCGAAAACCCCCTTCTAGACACCTCGCGCGCCAATCGGGGACAAAAAATTTTTTGGCCCAAAAAACACCAAAGGGTTAGTTCATGCTTTTTTTCGATTTTTGACGATTTTCAAAAATTTCGAGTTAACAGCGGTAATTTACTAATTCGAGGTCGCTGATTCCGAATTCGGTGTCCGTTTCGCGTTTGGAGCCTTTGTTGTCGAGTTATGGCGCATTTTCGACCTAAAAATGCCGTTTCCGGGCCAACCAAAGGCTACCGCCGCAAACGAACGTCAGATTCGTGTTCAGCGACCTCGAATTAGTAGAAAAACACATTTTTCGCAATTTTTTGAAAACCTTTTTGAAACGGGTCAAAAATGGCCTGAAAAAAGGCCATTTTCTCGGAAAAGAAGCGAAACGAGGCCAAACCGACCGCGCCGTTGAATTCGCCGTGGCCGAAAATCCCCTTCTAGACACCTCGCGCGCCAATCGGCGACAAAAATTTTTGGCCCAAAACACACCAAAGGGGTTAGTTCATGCTTTTTTTCGATTTTTGACGATTTTCAAAAATTTCGAGTTAACAGCGGTAATTTACTAATTCGAGGTCGCTGATTCCGAATTCTGTGTCCGTTTCGCGTTTGGAGCCTTTGTTGTCGAGTTATGGCGCATTTTCGACATAAAAATGCCGTTTCCGCCAACCAAAGGCTACCGCCGCAAACGAAGGTCAGATTCGTGTTCAGCGACCTCGAATTAGTAGAAAAACACATTTTTCGCGATTTTTTGAAAACCTTTTGAAACGGGTCAAAAATGGCCTGAAAAAGGCCATTTTCTCGGAAACCAAGCGAAACGAGGCCAAACCGACCGCGCCATTGAATTCGCCGTGCCCGAAAACCCCTTTCTAGACACCTCGCGCGCCAATCGGGGACAAAAATTTGTTGGCCCAAAAAACACCAAAGGGGTTAGTTCATGCTTTTTTTCGATTTTTGACGATTTTCAAAAATTTCGAGATAAGAGTGGTAATTTACTAATTCGAGGTCGCTGATTCCGAATTCGGTGTCCGTTTCGCGTTTGGAGCCTTTGTTGTCGAGTTATGGCGCATTTTTGACCTAAAAATGCCGTTTCCGGGCCAACCAAAGGCTACCGCCGCAAACGAAGGTCAGATTCGTGTTCAGCGACCTCGAATTAGTAGAAAAACACATTTTTCGCGATTTTTTGAATACCTTTTTGAAACGGGTCAAAAATGGCCTGAAAAAAGGCCATTTTCTCGTAAATCAAGCGAAATGAGGCCAAACCGACCGCGCCATTGAATTCGCCGTGCCCGAAAACCCCCTTCTAGACACCTCGCGCGCCAATCGGGGACAAAAAATTTTTTGGCCCAAAAAACACCAAAGGGGTTAGTTCATGCTTTTTTTCGATTTTTGACGATTTTCAAAAATTTCGAGATAAGAGCGGTAATTTCCTAATTCGAGGTCGCTGATTCCGAATTCTGTGTCCGTTTCGCGTTTGGAGCCTTTGTTGTCGAGTTATGGCCGATTTGCGACCTGAAAATGCCGTTTCCGGGCCAACCAAAGGCTACCGCCGCAAACGAACGTCAGATTCGTGTTCAGCGACCTCGAATTAGTAGAAAAACACATTTTTCGAGATTTTTTGAAAACCTTTTTGAAACGGGTCAAAAATGGCCTGAAAAAAGGCCATTTTCTCGGAAACCAAGCGAAA
The DNA here is from genome assembly GCA_038380155.1 of Pseudococcus jackbeardsleyi. Taxonomy (NCBI): domain Eukaryota; kingdom Metazoa; phylum Arthropoda; class Insecta; order Hemiptera; family Pseudococcidae; genus Pseudococcus; species Pseudococcus jackbeardsleyi. Next base: position 24,383 of record JAZDXF010000129.1, read on the forward strand.
CGAGGCCAAACCGACCGCGCCATTGAATTCGCCGTGCCCGATAACCCCTTCTAGACACCTCGCGCGCCATTCGGCGACAAAAAATTTTTGGGCCCAAAAAACACCAAAGGGGTTAGTTCATGCTTTTTTTCGATTTTTGGCGATTTTCAAAAATTTCGAGATAAGAGCGGTAATTTACTAATTCGAGGTCGCTGATTCCGAATTCTGTGTCCGTTTCGCGTTTGGAGCCTTTGTTGTCGAGTTAAGGCGCATTTTCGACCTAAAAATGCCGTTTCCGGGCCAACCAAAGGCTACCGCCGCAAACGAACGTCAGATTCGTGTTCAGCGACCTCGAATTAGTAGAAAAACACATTTTTCGCGATTTTTTGAAAACCTTTTTGAAACGGGTCAAAAATGGCCTGAAAAAAGGCCATTTTCTCGGAAACCAAGCGAAACGAGGCCAAACCGACCGCGCCATTGAATTCGCCGTGGCCGAAAACCCCTTCTAGACACCTCGCGCGCCAATCGGCGACAAAAAATTTTTGGCAAAAAAAACACAAAAGGGGTTAGTTCATGCTTTTTTTCGATTTTTGACGATTTTCAAAAATTTCGAGTTAACAGCGGTAATTTACTAATTCGAGGTCGCTGATTCCGAATTCTGTGTCCGTTTCGCGTTTGGAGCCTTTGTTGTCGAGTTATGGCGCATTTTCGACATAAAAATGCCGTTTCCGGGCCAACCAAAGGCTACCGCCGCAAACGAAGGTCAGATTCGTGTTCAGCGACCTCGAATTAGTAGAAAAACACATTTTTCGCGATTTTTTGAAAACCTTTTTGAAACGGGTCAAAAATGGCCTGAAAAAGGCCATTTTCTCGGAAACCAAGCGAAACGAGGCCAAACCGACCGCGCCATTGAATTCGCCGTGCCCGAAAACCCCTTTCTAGACACCTCGCGCGCCAATCGGGGACAAAAAATTTTTTGGCCCAAAAAACACCAAAGGGGTTAGTTCATGCTTTTTTTCGATTTTTGGCGATTTTCAAAAATTTCGAGATAAGAGCGGTAATTTACTAATTCGAGGTCGCTGATTCCGAATTCTGTGTCCGTTTCGCGTTTGGAGCCTTTGTTGTCGAGTTAAGGCGCATTTTCGACCTAAAAATGCCGTTTCCGGGCCAACCAAAGGCTACCGCCGCAAACGAACGTCAGATTCGTGTTCAGCGACCTCGAATTAGTAGAAAAACACATTTTTCGCGATTTTTTGAAAACCTTTTTGAAACGGGTCAAAAATGGCCTGAAAAAAGGCCATTTTCTCGGAAACCAAGCGAAACGAGGCCAAACCGACCGCGCCATTGAATTCGCCGTGCCCGAAAACCCCTTCTAGACACCTCGCGCGCCAATCGGGGACAAAAAATTTTTGGCCCAAAAAACAACAAAGGGGTTAGTTCATGCTTTTTTTCGATTTTTGACGATTTTCAAAAATTTCGAGTTAACAGCGGTAATTTACTAATTCGAGGTCGCTGATTCCGAATTCTGTGTCCGTTTCGCGTTTGGAGCCTTTGTTGTCGAGTTATGGCGCATTTTCGACCTAAAAATGCCGTTTCCGGGCCAACCAAAAGCTACCGCCGCAAACGAACGTCAGATTCGTGTTCAGCGACCTCGAATTAGTAGAAAAACACATTTTTCGCGATTTTTTGAAAACCTTTTTGAAACGGGTCAAAAATGGCCTGAAAAAGGCCATTTTCTCGGAAACCAAGCGAAACGAGGCCAAACCGACCGCGCCATTGAATTCGCCGTGCCCGAAAACCCCTTCTAGACACCTCGCGCGCCAATCGGGGACAAAAAATTTTTTGGCCCAAAAACACCAAAGGGGTTAGTTCATGCTTTTTTCGATTTTTGGCGATTTTCAAAAATTTCGAGATAAGAGCGGTAATTTACTAATTCGAGGTCGCTGATTCCGAATTCTGTGTCCGTTTCGCGTTTGGAGCCTTTGTTGTCGAGTTAAGGCGCATTTTCGTCCTAAAAATGCCGTTTCCGGGCCAACCAAAGGCTACCGCCGCAAACGAACGTCAGATTCGTGTTCAGCGACCTCGAATTAGTAGAAAAACACATTTTTCGCGATTTTTTGAAAACCTTTTTGAAACGGGTCAAAAATGGCCTGAAAAAAGGCCATTTTCTCGGAAACCAAGCGAAACGAGGCCAAACCGACCGCGCCATTGAATTCGCCGTGCCCGAAAACCCCCTTCTAGACACCTCGCGCGCCAATCGGGGACAAAAAATTTTTTGGCCCAAAAAACACCAAAGGGTTAGTTCATGCTTTTTTTCGATTTTTGACGATTTTCAAAAATTTCGAGTTAACAGCGGTAATTTACTAATTCGAGGTCGCTGATTCCGAATTCGGTGTCCGTTTCGCGTTTGGAGCCTTTGTTGTCGAGTTATGGCGCATTTTCGACCTAAAAATGCCGTTTCCGGGCCAACCAAAGGCTACCGCCGCAAACGAACGTCAGATTCGTGTTCAGCGACCTCGAATTAGTAGAAAAACACATTTTTCGCAATTTTTTGAAAACCTTTTTGAAACGGGTCAAAAATGGCCTGAAAAAAGGCCATTTTCTCGGAAAAGAAGCGAAACGAGGCCAAACCGACCGCGCCGTTGAATTCGCCGTGGCCGAAAATCCCCTTCTAGACACCTCGCGCGCCAATCGGCGACAAAAAATTTTTTGGCCCAAAAACACCAAAGGGGTTAGTTCATGCTTTTTTTCGATTTTTGACGATTTTCAAAAATTTCGAGTTAACAGCGGTAATTTACTAATTCGAGGTCGCTGATTCCGAATTCTGTGTCCGTTTCGCGTTTGGAGCCTTTGTTGTCGAGTTATGGCGCATTTTCGACATAAAAATGCCGTTTCCGGGCCAACCAAAGGCTACCGCCGCAAACGAAGGTCAGATTCGTGTTCAGCGACCTCGAATTAGTAGAAAAACACATTTTTCGCGATTTTTTGAAAACCTTTTTGAAACGGGTCAAAAATGGCCTGAAAAAGGCCATTTTCTCGGAAACCAAGCGAAACGAGGCCAAACCGACCGCGCCATTGAATTCGCCGTGCCCGAAAACCCCTTTCTAGACACCTCGCGCGCCAATCGGGGACAAAAAATTTGTTGGCCCAAAAAACACCAAAGGGGTTAGTTCATGCTTTTTTTCGATTTTTGACGATTTTCAAAAATTTCGAGATAAGAGTGGTAATTTACTAATTCGAGGTCGCTGATTCCGAATTCGGTGTCCGTTTCGCGTTTGGAGCCTTTGTTGTCGAGTTATGGCGCATTTTTGACCTAAAAATGCCGTTTCCGGCCAACCAAAGGCTACCGCCGCAAACGAAGGTCAGATTCGTGTTCAGCGACCTCGAATTAGTAGAAAAACACATTTTTCGCGATTTTTTGAATACCTTTTTGAAACGGGTCAAAAATGGCCTGAAACAAGGCCAGTTTCTCGTAAATCACGCGACATGAGGCCAAACCGACCGCGCCATTGAATTCGCCGTGCCCGAAAACCCCTTCTAGACACCTCGCGCGCCAATCGGGGACAAAAAATTTTTTGGCCCAAAAACACCAAAGGGGTTAGTTCATGCTTTTTTTCGATTTTTGACGATTTTCAAAAATTTCGAGTTAACAGCGGTAATTTACTAATTCGAGGTCGCTGATTCCGAATTCTGTGTCCGTTTCGCGTTTGGAGCCTTTGTTGTCGAGTTATGGCCGATTTGCGACCTAAAAATGCCGTTTCCGGGCCAACCAAAGGCTACCGCCGCAAACGAAGGTCAGATTCGTGTTCAGCGACCTCGAATTAGTAGAAAAACACATTTTTCGCGATTTTTTGATAAAAACTTTTTGAAACGGGTCAAAAATGGCCTGAAAAAAGGCCATTTTCTCGGAAACCAAGCAAAACGAGGCCAAACCGACCGCGCCATTGAATTCGCCGTGCCCGAAAACCCCCTTCTAGACACCTCGCGCGCCAATCGGGGACAAAAAATTTTTTGGCCCAAAAAACACCAAAGGGGTTAGTTCATGCTTTTTTTCGATTTTTGACGATTTTCAAAAATTTCGAGATAAGAGCGGTAATTTCCTAATTCGAGGTCGCTGATTCCGAATTCTGTGTCCGTTTCGCGTTTGGAGCCTTTGTTGTCGAGTTATGGCCGATTTGCGACCTGAAAATGCCGTTTCCGGGCCAACCAAAGGCTACCGCCGCAAACGAACGTCAGATTCGTGTTCAGCGACCTCGAATTAGTAGAAAAACACATTTTTCGAGATTTTTTGAAAACCTTTTTGAAACGGGTCAAAAATGGCCTGAAAAAAGGCCATTTTCTCGGAAACCAAGCGAAACGAGGCCAAACCGACCGCGCCATTGAATTCGCCGTGCCCGATAACCCCCTTCTAGACACCTCGCGCGCCAATCGGCGACAAAAAATTTTTTGGCCCAAAAACACCAAAGGGGTTAGTTCATGCTTTTTTTCGATTTTTGGCGATTTTCAAAAATTTCGAGATAAGAGCGGTAATTTACTAATTCGAGGTCGCTGATTCCGAATTCTGTGTCCGTTTCGCGTTTGGAGCCTTTGTTGTCGAGTTAAGGCGCATTTTCGACCTAAAAATGCCGTTTCCGGGCCAACCAAAGGCTACCGCCGCAAACGAACGTCAGATTCGTGTTCAGCGACCTCGAATTAGTAGAAAAACACATTTTTCGCGATTTTTTGAAAACCTTTTTGAAACGGGTCAAAAATGGCCTGAAAAAAGGCCATTTTCTCGGTGTAGCGGGAGGCATTTGCGCCACTGGCCTAGTCAGTGTGGACCTTGGCACCCAGTCAACGCATGCGCCAACTTCTGAGCTACATGAGCTTATAGTGGCTCTGTGTAGTGTAGTTTAGTACTAGTTTTACCCTGTGTTATGTATCTACTGCATGCCGCCAGGCTGCAGCTTATCTGTGTATGTTTTATCTAGTGAATTTGTATTACGTTCAGCCATTAGGCATTTGTAAAGTAATTATTGTGTTATTTAGCACACTGTGTAATAAACTCTGTATTCGCCACATAGAGTTGGTGTTTGAAGTAATATTTGTCTCACGGACATAAAACAAGGATTATTCCTACATTGGCGCCCGAATTCAAGAAGAAAAGAACTCTTCTGCATTGGAGCAACTTTCAACAAGGTAAAAATTGCTCAAAACATCGTTTTTGTGGTTTCTATACCCATCTTGATACGTTTTCGGAGTGCTTTCGCGATAAAGATACGTTTTTGATACGATTATGGCCAGAAAGCAGCCCAGTCATCAGTGTTTGGAATTTGGTGCCACTTTTGACAAGTTTACTCAGTCAAAAGGTGAAGAAAATACCAACACGCCTCAACTCAGGCCAGTCAAACAAAAGGCCAGGAAAAATACCACCAGAACCATACAGACAAGATGGTTCAGAAATTCTCAAGCTGGGATGAAAGCTAATTGCAGTCAGAATCAGAGCTTTAATCAAGACTTGGCTGACAAACAAGTGGATGTGAGTAATCCCATGTGTTCAAATTTTACCCAGGCAACGGAGGTGAATTCTATGCTGCTGTTATCTACCAGTACAGATAAGCCTAATGCTACGTTAGCTACGTTGGCCGCATCTAAAAATACTTCCCAGTCTTCCACAGACGTGTACAACAAGTGTTATCTCAAGACAGCCAACGTGTGTTTAATTGGGTCAAATAGTTTGCATACCTCATCGATTGAAGGCAGCAGAGTGCACCCAAATTCAGCTGAAGACATCTGTAATGTGAATAATGCTACAAATGCTACGTTGGTGTCTACAAATATTTCTCAAAACCAGTGTAATCTCAAGACATCGGATGTGTATTTTGCTGGGTCAAATAGATTGCATACCTCATCAAGTGAAGGCAGCAGAGTTGACCTAAATTCAGCTGAAGACATCTGTGAAGTGAATAATGGGACAAATCGCGATCTTTTTAACCTGTGTGACCAAAAATCAACTGTTTTATCTTCTGACAATATTAAAGTGACTTCAACCAGCTACTATTTCAAGACTACCCCAGATTTGAACATCATAAATGTGAATTTGATAGACACAACTACAGTTACGAATGAAATGGTTCCAAATGTTAATTTTTCGAATTATGGAGATAAATTCTACTCGGTTCCATCACATTTGCCAAAATCCCATCAAATTCAACATTGTGAGCAGTTAAAAAGTCAAGAACAGCAGTATTCTCAGAAAAATGAAGAAAATTTTTGTACTTTATTGCAACATGAAAAATGTGATTATAAAAAGAAGAAAAAACTCAACAAGCTTCAGATAAATTACCAGACAGCATTCCAGCAAAACCTAACACCAGTGCTCAAATTAATCCTGATAATTACTCTGATATTTGCAAAAAATGCTTGGAATTCTGCAACATCAAGAAAAAAATTGATGAAAATGCCAAAGATATTAAAATTCTGCAGAAACTAGTGCTCAGTGGCATGAAGAAGATTGACAAACTTTATGAAGATTTTGAAAAGGTCAATAAAATTACTCAAAAGGTCAAAAAGGTCAAGACTGTGGTTACCAGTAATTATGAAGAGCAAGCTGACTCTAATAAAGTATTCCAGGAACGAATTGCCAGCCAAGAAGAAAAATTGAACCAAGTTATGAATATGTTGTATGGAACCATGAAAATTGTGCATAACATGAAATTAAGCCCTCCTGCAGTCCAAAATACAATACCCAGTGGAGAAATTCCTGGAATAAATATCAACATTGATCAGACACCACCAGTTACGTTTGAGACTTTGAATAATGCTGGAATTATTTTCAATGAAAGTAATGAATACCATCCAGGCTGGTTTATCAAGATGTTTGAGAATTTCACAGCACCTTTACAGATGACCTCAGAATATAAGGCTATGTTGTTCAAAGGTCAAATTAAAGTCAAGTCAGCCCAAATATGGATAGAAAAAATGATCAATGTGACCAAATATGAAGAAATTCGTGAGGAATTTTTGAAAAAATTTTGGAGCAATGGAAAACAGAGAGCTACAATTAAACATTTTCGCTTCAAAGAATTGATAGAAGGATCTGGTGAAGATGTGCTCTATTTACTTGAAAAATGGTATGCTACGTTATGTGAATGTAAAAACTTGTCAACTGAGGAATTGATACGAATCCTTGCAAGAAAGCTGCCAGTTGAATTCAAATACCAAGTGAAATGGACAGAAGTGAAGAAACCAGCTGATATCATGGATCAAATTCGAGAAATTGGTGAATTTATGTGGGGAGATTGTAGCTTTGTGCTTCAGGCTGAAATCACATGCCATGGCCATAATGAGACCAATGATGAGAACTACAAATCCGGAAATAAGGCAAAGGAAGTAATTTTGGAGCCTTTGGAAGAGGAATTGCAATTAAAAAACCTGGAACTAAGCAGGGGCATGAACAAGAAGCCAAAAATGAATTCTATAACAACAGATCAATCTCCAGCCTCAAATATTCAGATTGACTTTGACAAATTCGAAATAATTGGTGATTCACTTGCCTGCTTTATTGCCCGTATGTTGAACCAAGGAGAATCTCTGAGAAATTCGCCTTATCTCAGAGATCAAATTCCAGCACAAAAGCTCTGCTCACGAATCAAGGAAGCAAATTTCAAGAAAAGAAAAGCAATTCTGTGCATGGGGCAGTATGAATTAAATTACTCCAATCAATCTTTGAATACCATTCAATTAGAACTTGAAAAAATTATTCAGGCCCTCAAGGAGAAGAATTTTGAACAGATTTTCGTATTATTTCCATTAGTTAAGCCAAATGGAATGGTAAATACCTATCGTTACAACAAATTTATAGGTATGTTCTGGAAGCTACGTAAATTCAAAGAAGTCCATATTTGGCTATCACCAGCTCAAGTTACTCTTGAAAAAAATCCAGAAAATGAAAATTGGTTCCAACTTGGTCCAGATCACAATATCCTCTCCAATATGGATATGTTTTATTGGGCAGAAAAACAGAAACGCCATTACCTTTCATCACATATGAAGAACATTATGTTGAAACGACTCAATCAGGAATATGAGCAGTATTTTGTGCACAGACAACTGAAGAATGTGAAAAAAAATAAAAGTAATCCCGGAAAGCAAAAAGAAGCTGAAATTCCTCCCATTCTCTGTGAAACTGGGGCAAAGCTAACCCCTACTGCCGAAAATACTGTGAATATTCAGCAGCCTCATACAAAAACACAGTCAACCATCACCTCCAGGAATACAGTCAGATCTCAAAAGCTTGATACTGGGGCAAAGCCTACCACCACTGCCAGAAGTACTGCCAAAACTCAACAACCAAATAATGGAGCAAAATTGATAACCATCTCTAAAAATGCTACGGAACCTCAAAAACCTGGTATTGGGGCAAAACCTGCTCATTCCATCAAAAATGCAGCTAATTTCCAACAGCAATACAGCCAAACCAGCATTCCAGTCACCGGATCTTTGGTTACTCATGGCTTCGAGGGGCAGGTGGCGCAGGACTCCCTGCTGCGGATGACTCCTGGTTCTCTTTGTCGAAGTCCTTCGGGCACCTGTGACCCTGTGACCCTATGACATCGAGGGGCAATGTAGCGGGAGGCATTTGCGCCACTGGCCTAGTCAGTGTGGACCTTGGCACCCAGTCAACGCATGCGCCAACTTCTGAGCTACGTGAGCTTATAGTGGCTCTGTGTAGTGTAGTTTAGTACTAGTTTTACCCTGTGTTATGTATCTACTGCATGCCGCCAGGCTGCAGCTTATCTGTGTATGTTTTATCTAGTGAATTTGTATTACGTTCAGCCATTAGGCATTTGTAAAGTAATTATTGTGTTATTTAGCACACTGTGTAATAAACTCTGTATTCGCCACATAGAGTTGGTGTTTGAAGTAATATTTGTCTCACGGACATAAAACAAGGATTATTCCTACATCGGAAACCAAGCGAAACGAGGCCAAACCGACCGCGCCATTGAATTCGCCGTGCCCGAAAACCCCCTTCTAGACACCTCGCGCGCCAATCGGGGACAAAAAATTTTTTGGCCCAAAAAACACCAAAGGGGTTAGTTCATGCTTTTTTTCGATTTTTGACGATTTTCAAAAATTTCGAGTTAACAGCGGTAATTTACTAATTCGAGGTCGCTGATTCCGAATTCGGTGTCCGTTTCGCGTTTGGAGCCTTTGTTGTCGAGTTATGGCGCATTTTCCACCTAAAAATGCCGTTTCCGGGCCAACCAAAGGCTACCGCCGCAAACGAACGTCAGATTCGTGTTCAGCGACCTCGAATTAGTAGAAAGACACATTTTTCGCGATTTTTTGAAAACCTTTTTGAAACGGGTCAAAAATGGCCTGAAAAAAGGCCATTTTCTCGTAAATCAAGCGAAATGAGGCCAAACCGACCGCGCCATTATAAGAGTTGGCAATATAGTTACTACTTGCCCAGTGCTAATTAAAACACATTACTCTCGTAATACAACCTTTATTCAAGGTATTCACAACAATTACATATACATTACATAGACATTCACATACAATCTTCTACATTCAGCTACAATCACGGTACTGTCTTTTTAGTACGTAGCTGGTTTGTCTCGTAGGTATTCGCGATCGTTTCAGCCGGCGCAGGCGCACACGTTTGCAGTGTTGCCTATCCGAGTGGCGCTAATGTCCCGCGCCACATTGCCCCTGGACGTCTTGAAGCTCCACGGCAAAGACTTCCAAATTAGCTGGAACAGCAGTGGCAGGGACTGGTGCCACTTGCCCCAAGGGTTTGGCGATGGTCTGAGTGACGTAGATCTTTGGTGAGTTATCTTGGCACTGCAAAGTGCCCCATTTGTGACCTACAGAATTATTGGCTTTGTCTGATGCAGGATTTATACCAGGGTAATTTCCAGTCATGAGCATGTCGTATATGCCTTTTGTAAATCTCATTACATCCAATATGTCCCCTTCATGTCTACTCAGCTGTTGCTGCACGTCTCTATTCACCATCTGTTGTTCCAGGCGCCTGTCCATTACCGAGACTTTCACTCCTTTTAGCTCATCGTGTATCTGTACCATTTTCTGATCAGTCTCTTTCAAACGTTGCTCGATCCTATCATGCAGCGAGTTGTATCCATCTGCTATTTTGTGCTGATTTTCAACTATTACTTCGAGATTCTCCTTTATTTTCTGTTGTCTGAGATCGATGGTACGTATTGCCTGTTCATGCGCCTTGAACTGAGTATCCGTCGTCTGCCTTTGCGCCGACCACTGATGCAGCTCATTTACTTTTCTTTGTAGGCTTTCAAAATCGGTGAGCTGCCCCATTATCTGTTCTGGTTGCTGAGTTGTTTGATGTATGCGTGGCAACTCGTCGGCGTAATTTTTGGCGCCTTGAGTCCGGTTGTCATCGCCTGGGATCGTCACATCGAGCTTGAGCTTTTCTGACTCGCGCCTATCCACTGGTGGCGGCTGGGTTATCTTGCAGTTGCCTGCGTCACGCCATTCTATCGAGAGCGGCTGGTAATTCGCGGTAATATTGTCGCGTCGATCATTCGAGATCGGCTGGGATTTCGCGGCGTCACGCCAACTCGTCGGAGTCGGCTGGTTACTCGGGCGGTGGGTGCCTACGTCATGCCAGCTCATCGGAGTTGGCTGTGTTCTCGCGGTGCAGTATTCTGCGTCTCGCCATCCACACAGGGATGGCTGTGTTCTCGCGAAGTTTAAATCGGTGCCATAGCCTATCTGAGGTTGATCGCGTGTCTGTTTTTCTGCGCCTATCGACAATCCGATACCCAACGAACTCCTAAGATTTTCTGAGAGCTGTTGGACTGCGATTTTTTCGCGTTCTGATCTGTCTACAGGAACCTTCCCGAACAAGTGACTGTTTTCTGTGTCAGAACCACTTTCCTCAGGCGTTCTGCGTGGCAGCTTGACCTGGTGGAACGGTGTGAATTCCCAATTATCGAACATCGAGTCATTCATGTCCTGGAGGGACCTATCTGCGCTGAAAACTCGATTATCACCAGTACCTATTTCTTTACCTACTTGATCGGACCATGGTGCACGACTTTCATGTATAAACTGGTTATCTGTTGATCCCATTTTCGTGTTCAGATTATTAGGCCATGCGTATCGATCTGTATCTGCCTCGTGGTGATTTTCTGCGGAGCCTCTTTTCGACTTTTTTGGGCCATTTTCTGTTATTTGATTCGTAGGCTTTCTTTTCTGATATCTATCTGTACTGGTAAACCTCCTAGGCACTGGCAGTGCCCCAGTACTTTGAGTATCTCTCAAATTTTCTATTACTAAGGCTTTTCCATTTGAATTTACTTTCTCATAATTATAGGTACCTATCTTCTTATCTGTGATGTTAAATTTGTGCCTAGTTTCTGACTTTGGTATTATTGGCAGTTTATTGGTCAGTATTCGCGCATTGGTAGGCACTGGCAGTGCCCCAGTACCTTGAGGATTCCTCAAATTTCCTTTGACCTGGTTTTCTTTGCTTAGACTGGCTTTCTCATAATTATTGGTACCTATCTTCTTATCTGTGTTGAGAAAATTGTGCCTAGCCTCTGAAAATAGCGTTTCTGGCTGTCTGTTGGTCTGTATCTGTACATTGGTAAGCACTGGCAGTGCCCCAGTACTTTGAGGATGCCTCAAATTTTCTGTGACCTGGTTTTCTCTATTCATGGTACCACTGAAGCCATATGATAAATTTTTGGGGTTCTTGCCAAATTGAACCACTGGAATCTTATATCTCAACAAATCACCATTTTCTGTCCTAGATAATTGATCACTATCCTTTTTGTTTCTGGGAGGAGATGAATATGACGTGCCCCATTTTGGCTTTTTACCATTAAAAAAATCACCATTAGAAGCTGCCTTTCTTTTTAAGCTCCTTTTGGTGTTGTAAAACCATCTTGTCGGATAACCAACAGTAATAGGGTCTCTGGACTGACATTCTACAAGCCTCTGACTCAATTCACAATTATGACATGTCTTATCTGGCACTTGTTCTGGACTGCTGCTAGATGATCGATTGTCAAAATATTTATCTTGTTTATTCTCGTAATCACAGATACCTGTATACCCAACAGCTTGAGAATAATCTCGCCTACCTAGTGAAGTTTTCTGGTAAATGTCTGATCTCAAATTCGGCGCACCAATGCATAAAGAGTTGCATAAATTCTCCGTTACCTGGTCTGCCTCAATATCTGACGTCTGTATTTTAATGCTGTTTCTCATATTACCACGTACAAGCTGTTTGCCACGCCCTTTCTCAAATCGTACGTACCTACACAGCTCTGTATTGCCAAACTGATAAGGCTCTCGCTTCATGTTTTTCTGAAAACGAGAAGCCTGGATTCTAGGTTTTTTTCCCTCGTTGATACTTGTCTGAGCGATCTGCTTTCTCTTATGTGGATCTCTGTTTGAACAAGATAATTTTCTCAGTCCACTCGAACTAAATTTTCTGAGTTTACTCACCCTGAATTTTCTGAGTGTACTCGAACTGAATTTTCTGAGTGTACTCGAACTGAATTTTCTGAGTGTACTCGAACTGAATTTTCTGGATGTACTAGAACTAAATTTTCTGAGTGTACTCGAACTGAATTTTCTGAATCTACTCAAACTAAATTTTCTGCATCTGCTCAAGGTAGGGCACTTTCTGATTCCAAAGTTCTCTGTGATTCTGTCCATGCCTCGCGATTTCGCTGGCCTTTGTCTGTATTCATGGATCGCCTCGTCATGTCCTGTCTGGGAGGTGTCAGGAACTCCATCGGCGTGGTTTTGAGCCATTATCTGTTTATTACTTAAAAATAACACTTCCTAAAAATATAACTTAAAAATACTAGGTTTAGCACGAAGCCACCCAGTCGAGATACTACCTGCACGATCGCGACTCGGAACAAAGCACTCGCGCGAAAAAATTGCAAAAAATGCACAGTTTTTAATTCGGGCGCCAATATAAGAGTTGGCAATATAGTTACTACTTGCCCAGTGCTAATTAAAACACATTACTCTCGTAATACAACCTTTATTCAAGGTATTCACAACAATTACATATACATTACATAGACATTCACATACAATCTTCTACATTCAGCTACAATCACGGTACTGTCTTTTTAGTACGTAGCTGGTTTGTCTCGTAGGTATTCGCGATCGTTTCAGCCGGCGCAGGCGCACACGTTTGCAGTGTTGCCTATCCGAGTGGCGCTAATGTCCCGCGCCACACCATTGAATTCGCCGTGCCCGAAAACCCCCTTCTAGACACCTCGCGCGCCAATCGGGGACAAAAAATTTTTTGGCCCAAAAAACACCAAAGGGGTTAGTTCATGCTTTTTTTCGATTTTTGACGATTTTCAAAAATTTCGAGATAAGAGCGGTAATTTACTAATTCGAGGTCGCTGATTCCGAATTCGGTGTCCGTTTCGCGTTTGGAACCTTTGTTGTCGAGTTATGGCGCATTTTCGACCTAAAAATGCCGTTTCCGGGCCAACCAAAGGCTACCGCCGCAAACGAAGGTCAGATTCGTGTTCAGCGACCTCGAATTAGTAGAAAAACACATTTTTCGCGATTTTTTGAAAACCTATTTGAAACGGGTCAAAAATGGCCTGAAAAAAGGCCATTTTCTCGGAAACCAAGCGAAACGAGGCCAAACCGACCGCGCCATTGAATTCGCCGTGCCCGAAAACCCCCTTCTAGACACCTCGCGCTAATCGGGGACAAAAAATTTTTTGGCCCAAAAAACACCAAAGGGGTTAGTTCATGCTTTTTTTCGATTTTTGACGATTTTCAAAAATTTCGAGTTAACAGCGGTAATTTACTAATTCGAGGTCGCTGATTCCGAATTCGGTGTCCGTTTCGCGTTTGGAGCCTTTGTTGTCGAGTTATGGCCGATTTGCGACCTGAAAATGCCGTTTCCGGGCCAACCAAAGGCTACCGCCGCAAACGAACGTCAGATTCGTGTTCAGCGACCTCGAATTAGTAGAAAAACACATTTTTCGCGATTTTTTGAAAACCTTTTTGAAACGGGTCAAAAATGGCCTGAAAAAAGGCCATTTTCTCGGAAACCAAGCGAAACGAGGCCAAACCGACCGCGCCATTGAATTCGCCGTGCCCGAAAACCCCCTTCTAGACACCTCGCGCGCCAATCGGGGACAAAAAATTTTTTGGCCCAAAAAACACCAAAGGGGTTAGTTCATGCTTTTTTTCGATTTTTGACGATTTTCAAAAATTTCGAGATAAGAGTGGTAATTTACTAATTCGAGGTCGCTGATTCCGAATTCGGTGTCCGTTTCGCGTTTGGAGCCTTTGTTGTCGAGTTATGGCGCATTTTTGACCTAAAAATGCCGTTTCCGGGCCAACCAAAGGCTACCGCCGCAAACGAAGGTCAGATTCGTGTTCAGCGACCTCGAATTAGTAGAAAAACACATTTTTCGCGATTTTTTGAAAACCTATTTGAAACGGGTCAAAAATGGCCTGAAAAAAGGCCATTTTCTCGGAAACCAAGCGAAACGAGGCCAAACCGACCGCGCCATTGAATTCGCCGTGCCCGAAAACCCCCTTCTAGACACCTCGCGCTAATCGGGGACAAAAAATTTTTGGGCCCAAAAAACACCAAAGGGGTTAGTTCATGCTTTTTTTCGATTTTTGACGATTTTCAAAAATTTCGAGTTAACAGCGGTAATTTACTAATTCGAGGTCGCTGATTCCGAATTCGGTGTCCGTTTCGCGTTTGGAGCCTTTGTTGTCGAGTTATGGCCGATTTGCGACCTGAAAATGCCGTTTCCGGGCCAACCAAAGGCTACCGCCGCAAACGAACGTCAGATTCGTGTTCAGCGACCTCGAATTAGTAGAAAAACACATTTTTCGCGATTTTTTGAAAACCTTTTTGAAACGGGTCAAAAATGGCCTGAAAAAAGGCCATTTTCTCGGAAACCAAGCGAAACGAGGCCAAACCGACCGCGCCATTGAATTCGCCGTGCCCGAAAACCCCCTTCTAGACACCTCGCGCGCCAATCGGGGACAAAAAATTTTTTGGCCCAAAACACACCAACGGGGTTAGTTCATGCTTTTTTTCGATTTTTGACGATTTTCAAAAATTTCGAGATAAGAGTGGTAATTTACTAATTCGAGGTCGCTGATTCCGAATTCGGTGTCCGTTTCGCGTTTGGAGCCTTTGTTGTCGAGTTATGGCGCATTTTTGACCTAAAAATGCCGTTTCCGGGCCAACCAAAGGCTACCGCCGCAAACGAAGGTCAGATTCGTGTTCAGCGACCTCGAATTAGTAGAAAAACACATTTTTCGCGATTTTTTGAAAACCTATTTGAAACGGGTCAAAAATGGCCTGAAAAAAGGCCATTTTCTCGGAAACCAAGCGAAACGAGGCCAAACCGACCGCGCCATTGAATTCGCCGTGCCCGAAAACCCCCTTCTAGACACCTCGCGCTAATCGGGGACAAAAAATTTTTTGGCCCAAAAAACACCAAAGGGGTTAGTTCATGCTTTTTTTCGATTTTTGACGATTTTCAAAAATTTCGAGTTAACAGCGGTAATTTACTAATTCGAGGTCGCTGATTCCGAATTCGGTGTCCGTTTCGCGTTTGGAGCCTTTGTTGTCGAGTTATGGCCGATTTGCGACCTGAAAATGCCGTTTCCGGGCCAACCAAAGGCTACCGCCGCAAACGAACGTCAGATTCGTGTTCAGCGACCTCGAATTAGTAGAAAAACACATTTTTCGCGATTTTTTGAAAACCTTTTTGAAACGGGTCAAAAATGGCCTGAAAAAAGGCCATTTTCTCGGAAACCAAGCGAAACGAGGCCAAACCGACCGCGCCATTGAATTCGCCGTGCCCGAAAACCCCTTTCTAGACACCTCGCGCGCCAATCGGGGACAAAAAATTTTTTGGCCCAAAAAACACCAAAGGGGTTAGTTCATGCTTTTTTTCGATTTTTGGCGATTTTCAAAAATTTCGAGATAAGAGCGGTAATTTACTAATTCGAGGTCGCTGATTCCGAATTCTGTGTCCGTTTCGCGTTTGGAGCCTTTGTTGTCGAGTTAAGGCGCATTTTCGACCTAAAAATGCCGTTTCCGGGCCAACCAAAGGCTACCGCCGCAAACGAACGTCAGATTCGTGTTCAGCGACCTCGAATTAGTAGAAAAACACATTTTTCGCGATTTTTTGAAAACCTTTTTGAAACGGGTCAAAAATGGCCTGAAAAAGGCCATTTTCTCGGAAACCAAGCGAAACGAGGCCAAACCGACCGCGCCATTGAATTCGCCGTGGCCGAAAACCCCTTCTAGACACCTCGCGCGCCAATCGGCGACAAAAAATTTTTGGCCCAAAAACACCAAAGGGGTTAGTTCATGCTTTTTTTCGATTTTTGACGATTTTCAAAAATTTCGAGTTAACAGCGGTAATTTACTAATTCGAGGTCGCTGATTCCGAATTCTGTGTCCGTTTCGCGTTTGGAGCCTTTGTTGTCGAGTTATGGCGCATTTTCGACATAAAAATGCCGTTTCCGGGCCAACCAAAGGCTACCGCCGCAAACGAAGGTCAGATTCGTGTTCAGCGACCTCGAATTAGTAGAAAAACACATTTTTCGCGATTTTTTGAAAACCTTTTTGAAACGGGTCAAAAATGGCCTGAAAAAAGGCCATTTTCTCGGAAACCAAGCGAAACGAGGCCAAACCGACCGCGCCATTGAATTCGCCGTGCCCGAAAACCCCTTTCTAGACACCTCGCGCGCCAATCGGGGACAAAAAATTTTTTGGCCCAAAAAACACCAAAGGGGTTAGTTCATGCTTTTTTTCGATTTTTGGCGATTTTCAAAAATTTCGAGATAAGAGCGGTAATTTACTAATTCGAGGTCGCTGATTCCGAATTCTGTGTCCGTTTCGCGTTTGGAGCCTTTGTTGTCGAGTTAAGGCGCATTTTCGACCTAAAAATGCCGTTTCCGGGCCAACCAAAGGCTACCGCCGCAAACGAACGTCAGATTCGTGTTCAGCGACCTCGAATTAGTAGAAAAACACATTTTTCGCGATTTTTTGAAAACCTTTTTGAAACGGGTCAAAAATGGCCTGAAAAAAGGCCATTTTCTCGGAAACCAAGCGAAACGAGGCCAAACCGACCGCGCCATTGAATTCGCCGTGCCCGAAAACCCCCTTCTAGACACCTCGCGCGCCAATCGGGGACAAAAAATTTTTTGGCCCAAAAAACACCAAAGGGGTTAGTTCATGCTTTTTTTCGATTTTTGACGATTTTCAAAAATTTCGAGTTAACAGCGGTAATTTACTAATTCGAGGTCGCTGATTCCGAATTCTGTGTCCGTTTCGCGTTTGGAGCCTTTGTTGTCGAGTTATGGCGCATTTTCGACCTAAAAATGCCGTTTCCGGGCCAACCAAAGGCTACCGCCGCAAACGAACGTCAGATTCGTGTTCAGCGACCTCGAATTAGTAGAAAAACACATTTTTCGCGATTTTTTGAAAACCTTTTTGAAACGGGTCAAAAATGGCCTGAAAAAAGGCCATTTTCTCGGAAACCAAGCGAAACGAGGCCAAACCGACCGCGCCATTGAATTCGCCGTGCCCGAAAACCCCCTTCTAGACACCTCGCGCGCCAATCGGGGACAAAAAATTTTTTGGCCCAAAAAACACCAAAGGGGTTAGTTCATGCTTTTTTTCGATTTTTGGCGATTTTCAAAAATTTCGAGATAAGAGCGGTAATTTACTAATTCGAGGTCGCTGATTCCGAATTCTGTGTCCGTTTCGCGTTTGGAGCCTTTGTTGTCGAGTTAAGGCGCATTTTCGACCTAAAAATGCCGTTTCCGGGCCAACCAAAGGCTACCGCCGCAAACGAACGTCAGATTCGTGTTCAGCGACCTCGAATTAGTAGAAAAACACATTTTTCGCGATTTTTTGAAAACCTTTTTGAAACGGGTCAAAAATGGCCTGAAAAAAGGCCATTTTCTCGGAAACCAAGCGAAACGAGGCCAAACCGACCGCGCCATTGAATTCGCCGTGCCCGAAAACCCCTTTCTAGACACCTCGCGCGCCAATCGGGGACAAAAAATTTGTTGGCCCAAAAAACACCAAAGGGGTTAGTTCATGCTTTTTTTCGATTTTTGACGATTTTCAAAAATTTCGAGATAAGAGTGGTAATTTACTAATTCGAGGTCGCTGATTCCGAATTCGGTGTCCGTTTCGCGTTTGGAGCCTTTGTTGTCGAGTTATGGCGCATTTTTGACCTAAAAATGCCGTTTCCGGCCAACCAAAGGCTACCGCCGCAAACGAAGGTCAGATTCGTGTTCAGCGACCTCGAATTAGTAGAAAAACACATTTTTCGCGATTTTTTGAAAACCTTTTTGAAACGGGTCAAAAATGGCCTGAAAAAAGGCCATTTTCTCGTAAATCAAGCGAAATGAGGCCAAACCGACCGCGCCATTGAATTCGCCGTGCCCGAAAACCCCCTTCTAGACACCTCGCGCGCCAATCGGGGACAAAAAATTTTTTGGCCCAAAAAACACCAAAGGGGTTAGTTCATGCTTTTTTTCGATTTTTGACGATTTTCAAAAATTTCGAGTTAACAGCGGTAATTTACTAATTCGAGGTCGCTGATTCCGAATTCTGTGTCCGTTTCGCGTTTGGAGCCTTTGTTGTCGAGTTATGGCCGATTTGCGACCTAAAAATGCCGTTTCCGGGCCAACCAAAGGCTACCGCCGCAAACGAAGGTCAGATTCGTGTTCAGCGACCTCGAATTAGTAGAAAAACACATTTTTCGCGATTTTTTGATAAAAACTTTTTGAAACGGGTCAAAAATGGCCTGAAAAAAGGCCATTTTCTCGGAAACCAAGCAAAACGAGGCCAAACCGACCGCGCCATTGAATTCGCCGTGCCCGAAAACCCCCTTCTAGACACCTCGCGCGCCAATCGGGGACAAAAAATTTTAGGCCCAAAAAACACCAAAGGGGTTAGTTCATGCTTTTTTTCGATTTTTGACGATTTTCAAAAATTTCGAGATAAGAGCGGTAATTTCCTAATTCGAGGTCGCTGATTCCGAATTCTGTGTCCGTTTCGCGTTTGGAGCCTTTGTTGTCGAGTTATGGCCGATTTGCGACCTGAAAATGCCGTTTCCGGGCCAACCAAAGGCTACCGCCGCAAACGAACGTCAGATTCGTGTTCAGCGACCTCGAATTAGTAGAAAAACACATTTTTCGAGATTTTTTGAAAACCTTTTTGAAACGGGTCAAAAATGGCCTGAAAAAAGGCCATTTTCTCGGAAACCAAGCGAAACGAGGCCAAACCGACCGCGCCATTGAATTCGCCGTGCCCGATAACCCCCTTCTAGACACCTCGCGCGCCAATCGGCGACAAAAAATTTTTTGGCCCAAAAAACACCAAAGGGGTTAGTTCATGCTTTTTTTCGATTTTTGGCGATTTTCAAAAATTTCGAGATAAGAGCGGTAATTTACTAATTCGAGGTCGCTGATTCCGAATTCTGTGTCCGTTTCGCGTTTGGAGCCTTTGTTGTCGAGTTAAGGCGCATTTTCGACCTAAAAATGCCGTTTCCGGGCCAACCAAAGGCTACCGCCGCAAACGAACGTCAGATTCGTGTTCAGCGACCTCGAATTAGTAGAAAAACACATTTTTCGCGATTTTTTGAAAACCTTTTTGAAACGGGTCAAAAATGGCCTGAAAAAAGGCCATTTTCTCGGTGTAGCGGGAGGCATTTGCGCCACTGGCCTAGTCAGTGTGGACCTTGGCACCCAGTCAACGCATGCGCCAACTTCTGAGCTACGTGAGCTTATAGTGGCTCTGTGTAGTGTAGTTTAGTACTAGTTTTACCCTGTGTTATGTATCTACTGCATGCCGCCAGGCTGCAGCTTATCTGTGTATGTTTTATCTAGTGAATTTGTATTACGTTCAGCCATTAGGCATTTGTAAAGTAATTATTGTGTTATTTAGCACACTGTGTAATAAACTCTGTATTCGCCACATAGAGTTGGTGTTTGAAGTAATATTTGTCTCACGGACATAAAACAAGGATTATTCCTACATTGGCGCCCGAATTCAAGAAGAAAAGAACTCTTCTGCATTGGAGCAACTTTCAACAAGGTAAAAATTGCTCAAAACATCGTTTTTGTGGTTTCTATACCCATCTTGATACGTTTTCGGAGTGCTTTCGCGATAAAGATACGTTTTTGATACGATTATGGCCAGAAAGCAGCCCAGTCATCAGTGTTTGGAATTTGGTGCCACTTTTGACAAGTTTACTCAGTCAAAAGGTGAAGAAAATACCAACACGCCTCAACTCAGGCCAGTCAAACAAAAGGCCAGGAAAAATACCACCAGAACCATACAGACAAGATGGTTCAGAAATTCTCAAGCTGGGATGAAAGCTAATTGCAGTCAGAATCAGAGCTTTAATCAAGACTTGGCTGACAAACAAGTGGATGTGAGTAATCCCATGTGTTCAAATTTTACCCAGGCAACGGAGGTGAATTCTATGCTGCTGTTATCTACCAGTACAGATAAGCCTAATGCTACGTTAGCTACGTTGGCCGCATCTAAAAATACTTCCCAGTCTTCCACAGACGTGTACAACAAGTGTTATCTCAAGACAGCCAACGTGTGTTTAATTGGGTCAAATAGTTTGCATACCTCATCGATTGAAGGCAGCAGAGTGCACCCAAATTCAGCTGAAGACATCTGTAATGTGAATAATGCTACAAATGCTACGTTGGTGTCTACAAATATTTCTCAAAACCAGTGTAATCTCAAGACATCGGATGTGTATTTTGCTGGGTCAAATAGATTGCATACCTCATCAAGTGAAGGCAGCAGAGTTGACCTAAATTCAGCTGAAGACATCTGTGAAGTGAATAATGGGACAAATCGCGATCTTTTTAACCTGTGTGACCAAAAATCAACTGTTTTATCTTCTGACAATATTAAAGTGACTTCAACCAGCTACTATTTCAAGACTACCCCAGATTTGAACATCATAAATGTGAATTTGATAGACACAACTACAGTTACGAATGAAATGGTTCCAAATGTTAATTTTTCGAATTATGGAGATAAATTCTACTCGGTTCCATCACATTTGCCAAAATCCCATCAAATTCAACATTGTGAGCAGTTAAAAAGTCAAGAACAGCAGTATTCTCAGAAAAATGAAGAAAATTTTTGTACTTTATTGCAACATGAAAAATGTGATTATAAAAAGAAGAAAAAAACTCAACAAGCTTCAGATAAATTACCAGACAGCATTCCAGCAAAACCTAACACCAGTGCTCAAATTAATCCTGATAATTACTCTGATATTTGCAAAAAATGCTTGGAATTCTGCAACATCAAGAAAAAAATTGATGAAAATGCCAAAGATATTAAAATTCTGCAGAAACTAGTGCTCAGTGGCATGAAGAAGATTGACAAACTTTATGAAGATTTTGAAAAGGTCAATAAAATTACTCAAAAGGTCAAAAAGGTCAAGACTGTGGTTACCAGTAATTATGAAGAGCAAGCTGACTCTAATAAAGTATTCCAGGAACGAATTGCCAGCCAAGAAGAAAAATTGAACCAAGTTATGAATATGTTGTATGGAACCATGAAAATTGTGCATAACATGAAATTAAGCCCTCCTGCAGTCCAAAATACAATACCCAGTGGAGAAATTCCTGGAATAAATATCAACATTGATCAGACACCACCAGTTACGTTTGAGACTTTGAATAATGCTGGAATTATTTTCAATGAAAGTAATGAATACCATCCAGGCTGGTTTATCAAGATGTTTGAGAATTTCACAGCACCTTTACAGATGACCTCAGAATATAAGGCTATGTTGTTCAAAGGTCAAATTAAAGTCAAGTCAGCCCAAATATGGATAGAAAAAATGATCAATGTGACCAAATATGAAGAAATTCGTGAGGAATTTTTGAAAAAATTTTGGAGCAATGGAAAACAGAGAGCTACAATTAAACATTTTCGCTTCAAAGAATTGATAGAAGGATCTGGTGAAGATGTGCTCTATTTACTTGAAAAAATGGTATGCTACGTTATGTGAATGTAAAAACTTGTCAACTGAGGAATTGATACGAATCCTTGCAAGAAAGCTGCCAGTTGAATTCAAATACCAAGTGAAATGGACAGAAGTGAAGAAACCAGCTGATATCATGGATCAAATTCGAGAAATTGGTGAATTTATGTGGGAGATTGTAGCTTTGTGCTTCAGGCTGAAATCACATGCCATGGCCATAATGAGACCAATGATGAGAACTACAAATCCGGAAATAAGGCAAAGGAAGTAATTTTGGAGCCTTTGGAAGAGGAATTGCAATTAAAAAACCTGGAACTAAGCAGGGGCATGAACAAGAAGCCAAAAATGAATTCTATAACAACAGATCAATCTCCAGCCTCAAATATTCAGATTGACTTTGACAAATTCGAAATAATTGGTGATTCACTTGCCTGCTTTATTGCCCGTATGTTGAACCAAGGAGAATCTCTGAGAAATTCGCCTTATCTCAGAGATCAAATTCCAGCACAAAAGCTCTGCTCACGAATCAAGGAAGCAAATTTCAAGAAAAGAAAAGCAATTCTGTGCATGGGGCAGTATGAATTAAATTACTCCAATCAATCTTTGAATACCATTCAATTAGAACTTGAAAAAATTATTCAGGCCCTCAAGGAGAAGAATTTTGAACAGATTTTCGTATTATTTCCATTAGTTAAGCCAAATGGAATGGTAAATACCTATCGTTACAACAAATTTATAGGTATGTTCTGGAAGCTACGTAAATTCAAAGAAGTCCATATTTGGCTATCACCAGCTCAAGTTACTCTTGAAAAAAATCCAGAAAATGAAAATTGGTTCCAACTTGGTCCAGATCACAATATCCTCTCCAATATGGATATGTTTTATTGGGCAGAAAAACAGAAACGCCATTACCTTTCATCACATATGAAGAACATTATGTTGAAACGACTCAATCAGGAATATGAGCAGTATTTTGTGCACAGACAACTGAAGAATGTGAAAAAAAATAAAAGTAATCCCGGAAAGCAAAAAGAAGCTGAAATTCCTCCCATTCTCTGTGAAACTGGGGCAAAGCTAACCCCTACTGCCGAAAATACTGTGAATATTCAGCAGCCTCATACAAAAACACAGTCAACCATCACCTCCAGGAATACAGTCAGATCTCAAAAGCTTGATACTGGGGCAAAGCCTACCACCACTGCCAGAAGTACTGCCAAAACTCAACAACCAAATAATGGAGCAAAATTGATAACCATCTCTAAAAATGCTACGGAACCTCAAAAACCTGGTATTGGGGCAAAACCTGCTCATTCCATCAAAAATGCAGCTAATTTCCAACAGCAATACAGCCAAACCAGCATTCCAGTCACCGGATCTTTGGTTACTCATGGCTTCGAGGGGCAGGTGGCGCAGGACTCCCTGCTGCGGATGACTCCTGGTTCTCTTTGTCGAAGTCCTTCGGGCACCTGTGACCCTGTGACCCTATGACATCGAGGGGCAATGTAGCGGGAGGCATTTGCGCCACTGGCCTAGTCAGTGTGGACCTTGGCACCCAGTCAACGCATGCGCCAACTTCTGAGCTACGTGAGCTTATAGTGGCTCTGTGTAGTGTAGTTTAGTACTAGTTTTACCCTGTGTTATGTATCTACTGCATGCCGCCAGGCTGCAGCTTATCTGTGTATGTTTTATCTAGTGAATTTGTATTACGTTCAGCCATTAGGCATTTGTAAAGTAATTATTGTGTTATTTAGCACACTGTGTAATAAACTCTGTATTCGCCACATAGAGTTGGTGTTTGAAGTAATATTTGTCTCACGGACATAAAACAAGGATTATTCCTACATCGGAAACCAAGCGAAACGAGGCCAAACCGACCGCGCCATTGAATTCGCCGTGCCCGAAAACCCCCTTCTAGACACCTCGCGCGCCAATCGGGGACAAAAAATTTTTTGGCCCAAAAAACACCAAAGGGGTTAGTTCATGCTTTTTTTCGATTTTTGACGATTTTCAAAAATTTCGAGTTAACAGCGGTAATTTACTAATTCGAGGTCGCTGATTCCGAATTCGGTGTCCGTTTCGCGTTTGGAGCCTTTGTTGTCGAGTTATGGCCGATTTGCGACCTAAAAATGCCGTTTCCGGGCCAACCAAAGGCTACCGCCGCAAACGAACGTCAGATTCGTGTTCAGCGACCTCGAATTAGTAGAAAAACACATTTTTCGCGATTTTTTGAAAACCTTTTTGAAACGGGTCAAAAATGGCCTGAAAAAGGCCATTTTCTCGGAAACCAAGCGAAACGAGGCCAAACCGACCGCGCCATTGAATTCGCCGTGCCCGAAAACCCCTTCTAGACACCTCGCGCGCCAATCGGCGACAAAAAATTTTTAGCCCAAAAAACACCAAAGGGGTTAGTTCATGCTTTTTTTCGATTTTTGACGATTTTCAAAAATTTCGAGTTAACAGCGGTAATTTACTAATTCGAGGTCGCTGATTCCGAATTCTGTGTCCGTTTCGCGTTTGGAGCCTTTGTTGTCGAGTTATGGCCGATTTGCGACCTGAAAATGCCGTTTCCGGGCCAACCAAAGGCTACCGCCGCAAACGAACGTCAGATTCGTGTTCAGCGACCTCGAATTAGTAGAAAAACACATTTTTCGCGATTTTTTGAAAACCTTTTTGAAACGGGTCAAAAATGGCCTGAAAAAAGGCCATTTTCTCGGAAACCAAGCGAAACGAGGCCAAACCGACCGCGCCATTGAATTCGCCGTGCCCGAAAACCCCCTTCTAGACACCTCGCGCGCCAATCGGGGACAATAAAGTTTTTGGCCCTAAAAACACCAACGGGGTTAGTTCCTGCTTTTTTTCGATTTTTGACGATTTTCAAAAATTTCGAGTTAACAGCGGTAATTTACTAATTCGAGGTCGCTGATTCCGAATTCTGTGTCCGTTTCGCGTTTGGAGCCTTTGTTGTCGAGTTATGGCCGATTTGCGACCTAAAAATGCCGTTTCCGGGCCAACCAAAGGCTACCGCCGCAAACGAAGGTCAGATTCGTGTTCAGCGACCTCGAATTAGTAGAAAAACACATTTTTCGCGATTTTTTGAAAAACTTTTTGAAACGGGTCAAAAATTGCCTGAAAAAGGCCATTTTCTCGGAAACCAAGCGAAACGAGGCCAAACCGACCGCGCCATTGAATTCGCCGTGGCCGAAAACCCCCTTCTAGACACCTCGCGCGCCAATCGGCGACAAAAAATTTTTTGGCCCAAAAACACCAAAGGGGTTAGTTCATGCTTTTTTCGATTTTTGACGATTTTCAAAAATTTCGAGATAAGAGTGGTAATTTACTAATTCGAGGTCGCTGATTCCGAATTCGGTGTCCGTTTCGCGTTTGGAGCCTTTGTTGTCGAGTTATGGCGCATTTTTGACCTAAAAATGCCGTTTCCGGGCCAACCAAAGGCTACCGCCGCAAACGAAGGTCAGATTCGTGTTCAGCGACCTCGAATTAGTAGAAAGACACATTTTTCGCGATTTTTTGAAAACCTTTTTGAAACGGGTCAAAAATCGCCTGAAAAAGGCCATTTTCTCGTAAATCAAGCGAAATGAGGCCAAACCGACCGCGCCATTGAATTCGCCGTGCCCGAAAACCCCCTTCTAGACACCTCGCGCGCCAATCGGGGACAAAAAATTTTTTGGCCCAAAAAACACCAAAGGGGTTAGTTCATGCTTTTTTTCGATTTTTGACGATTTTCAAAAATTTCGAGATAAGAGCGGTAATTTACTAATTCGAGGTCGCTGATTCCGAATTCGGTGTCCGTTTCGCGTTTGGAACCTTTGTTGTCGAGTTATGGCGCATTTTCGACCTAAAAATGCCGTTTCCGGGCCAACCAAAGGCTACCGCCGCAAACGAAGGTCAGATTCGTGTTCAGCGACCTCGAATTAGTAGAAAAACACATTTTTCGCGATTTTTTGAAAACCTTTTTGAAACGGGTCATAAATGGCCTGAAAAAGGCCATTTTCTCGGAAACCAAGCGAAACGAGGCCAAACCGACCGCGCCATTGAATTCGCCGTGCCCGAAAACCCCCTTCTAGACACCTCGCGCTAATCGGGGACAAAAAATTTTTTGGCCCAAAAAACACCAAAGGGGTTAGTTCATGCTTTTTTTCGATTTTTGACGATTTTCAAAAATTTCGAGTTAACAGCGGTAATTTACTAATTCGAGGTCGCTGATTCCGAATTCGGTGTCCGTTTCGCGTTTGGAGCCTTTGTTGTCGAGTTATGGCCGATTTGCGACCTGAAAATGCCGTTTCCGGGCCAACCAAAGGCTACCGCCGCAAACGAACGTCAGATTCGTGTTCAGCGACCTCGAATTAGTAGAAAAACACATTTTTCGCGATTTTTTGAAAACCTTTTTGAAACGGGTCAAAAATGGCCTGAAAAAAGGCCATTTTCTCGGAAACCAAGCGAAACGAGGCCAAACCGACCGCGCCATTGAATTCGCCGTGCCCGAAAACCCCCTTCTAGACACCTCGCGCTAATCGGGGACAAAAAATTTTTTGGCCCAAAAAACACCAAAGGGGTTAGTTCATGCTTTTTTTCGATTTTTGACGATTTTCAAAAATTTCGAGTTAACAGCGGTAATTTACTAATTCGAGGTCGCTGATTCCGAATTCGGTGTCCGTTTCGCGTTTGGAGCCTTTGTTGTCGAGTTATGGCCGATTTGCGACCTGAAAATGCCGTTTCCGGGCCAACCAAAGGCTACCGCCGCAAACGAACGTCAGATTCGTGTTCAGCGACCTCGAATTAGTAGAAAAACACATTTTTCGCGATTTTTTGAAAACCTTTTTGAAACGGGTCAAAAAAGGCCTGAAAAAGGCCATTTTCTCGGAAACCAAGCGAAACGAGGCCAAACCGACCGCGCCATTGAATTCGCCGTGCCCGAAAACCCCCTTCTAGACACCTCGCGCTAATCGGGGACAAAAAATTTTTTGGCCCAAAAAACACCAAAGGGGTTAGTTCATGCTTTTTTTCGATTTTTGACGATTTTCAAAAATTTCGAGTTAACAGCGGTAATTTACTAATTCGAGGTCGCTGATTCCGAATTCGGTGTCCGTTTCGCGTTTGGAGCCTTTGTTGTCGAGTTATGGCCGATTTGCGACCTGAAAATGCCGTTTCCGGGCCAACCAAAGGCTACCGCCGCAAACGAACGTCAGATTCGTGTTCAGCGACCTCGAATTAGTAGAAAAACACATTTTTCGCGATTTTTTGAAAACCTTTTTGAAACGGGTCAAAAATGGCCTCAAAATAGGCCATTTTCTCGGAAACCAAGCGAAACGAGGCCAAACCGACCGCGCCATTGAATTCGCCGTGCCCGAAAACCCCTTCTAGACACCTCGCGCTAATCGGGGACAAAAAATTTTTTGGCCCAAAAAACACCAAAGGGGTTAGTTCATGCTTTTTTTCGATTTTTGACGATTTTCAAAAATTTCGAGTTAACAGCGGTAATTTA
Source organism: Pseudococcus jackbeardsleyi (assembly GCA_038380155.1). NCBI lineage: Eukaryota > Metazoa > Arthropoda > Insecta > Hemiptera > Pseudococcidae > Pseudococcus > Pseudococcus jackbeardsleyi. The sequence goes on from JAZDXF010000129.1 coordinate 51,905, forward strand.
CTAATTCGAGGTCGCTGATTCCGAATTCGGTGTCCGTTTCGCGTTTGGAGCCTTTGTTGTCGAGTTATGGCCGATTTGCGACCTGAAAATGCCGTTTCCGGGCCAACCAAAGGCTACCGCCGCAAACGAACGTCAGATTCGTGTTCAGCGACCTCGAATTAGTAGAAAAACACATTTTTCGCGATTTTTTGAAAACCTTTTTGAAACGGGTCAAAAATGGCCTGAAAAAAGGCCATTTTCTCGGAAACCAAGCGAAACGAGGCCAAACCGACCGCGCCATTGAATTCGCCGTGCCCGAAAACCCCCTTCTAGACACCTCGCGCTAATCGGGGACAAAAAATTTTTTGGTCCAAAAAACACCAAAGGGGTTAGTTCATGCTTTTTTTCGATTTTTGACGATTTTCAAAAATTTCGAGTTAACAGCGGTAATTTACTAATTCGAGGTCGCTGATTCCGAATTCGGTGTCCGTTTCGCGTTTGGAGCCTTTGTTGTCGAGTTATGGCCGATTTGCGACCTGAAAATGCCGTTTCCGGGCCAACCAAAGGCTACCGCCGCAAACGAACGTCAGATTCGTGTTCAGCGACCTCGAATTAGTAGAAAAACACATTTTTCGCGATTTTTTGAAAACCTTTTTGAAACGGGTCAAAAATGGCCTGAAAAAAGGCCATTTTCTCGGAAACCAAGCGAAACGAGGCCAAACCGACCGCGCCATTGAATTCGCCGTGCCCGAAAACCCCCTTCTAGACACCTCGCGCTAATCGGGGACAAAAAATTTTTTGGCCCAAAAAACACCAAAGGGGTTAGTTCATGCTTTTTTTCGATTTTTGACGATTTTCAAAAATTTCGAGTTAACAGCGGTAATTTACTAATTCGAGGTCGCTGATTCCGAATTCGGTGTCCGTTTCGCGTTTGGAGCCTTTGTTGTCGAGTTATGGCCGATTTGCGACCTGAAAATGCCGTTTCCGGGCCAACCAAAGGCTACCGCCGCAAACGAACGTCAGATTCGTGTTCAGCGACCTCGAATTAGTAGAAAAACACATTTTTCGCGATTTTTTGAAAACCTTTTTGAAACGGGTCAAAAATGGCCTGAAAAAGGCCATTTTCTCGGAAACCAAGCGAAACGAGGCCAAACCGACCGCGCCATTGAATTCGCCGTGCCCGAAAACCCCTTCTAGACACCTCGCGCGCCAATCGGCGACAAAAAATTTTTTGGCCCAAAAAACACCAAAGGGGTTAGTTCATGCTTTTTTTCGATTTTTGACGATTTTCAAAAATTTCGAGTTAACAGCGGTAATTTACTAATTCGAGGTCGCTGATTCCGAATTCTGTGTCCGTTTCGCGTTTGGAGCCTTTGTTGTCGAGTTATGGCCGATTTGCGACCTAAAAATGCCGTTTCCGGGCCAACCAAAGGCTACCGCCGCAAACGAAGGTCAGATTCGTGTTCAGCGACCTCGAATTAGTAGAAAAACACATTGTGCGCGATTGTTTGAAAACTTTTTGAAACGGGTCAAAAATGGCCTGAAAAAGGCCATTTTCTCGGAAACCAAGCGAAACGAGGCCAAACCGACCGCGCCATTGAATTCGCCGTGCCCGAAAACCCCTTCTAGACACCTCGCGCGCCAATCGGGGACAAAAATTTTTGGCCCAAAAAACACCAAAGGGGTTAGTTCATGCTTTTTTTCGATTTTTGACGATTTTCAAAAATTTCGAGTTAACAGCGGTAATTTACTAATTCGAGGTCGCTGATTCCGAATTCGGTGTCCGTTTCGCGTTTGGAGCCTTTGTTGTCGAGTTATGGCCGATTTGCGACCTGAAAATGCCGTTTCCGGGCCAACCAAAGGCTACCGCCGCAAACGAACGTCAGATTCGTGTTCAGCGACCTCGAATTAGTAGAAAAACACATTTTTCGCGATTTTTTGAAAACCTTTTTGAAACGGGTCAAAAATGGCCTGAAAAAAGGCCATTTTCTCGGAAACCAAGCGAAACGAGGCCAAACCGACCGCGCCATTGAATTCGCCGTGCCCGAAAACCCCCTTCTAGACACCTCGCGCGCCAATCGGCGACAAAAAATTTTTTGGCCCAAAAAACACCAAAGGGGTTAGTTCATGCTTTTTTTCGATTTTTGACGATTTTCAAAAATTTCGAGTTAACAGCGGTAATTTACTAATTCGAGGTCGCTGATTCCGAATTCTGTGTCCGTTTCGCGTTTGGAGCCTTTGTTGTCGAGTTATGGCCGATTTGCGACCTAAAAATGCCGTTTCCGGGCCAACCAAAGGCTACCGCCGCAAACGAAGGTCAGATTCGTGTTCAGCGACCTCGAATTAGTAGAAAAACACATTTTTCGCGATTTTTTGAAAACCTTTTTGAAACGGGTCAAAAATGGCCTGAAAAAGGCCATTTTCTCGGAAACCAAGCGAAACGAGGCCAAACCGACCGCGCCATTGAATTCGCCGTGGCCGAAAACCCCCATTCTAGACACCTCGCGCGCCAATCGGCGACAAAAAATTTTTTGGCCCAAAAAACACCAAAGGGGTTAGTTCATGCTTTTTTTCGATTTTTGACGATTTTCAAAAATTTCGAGATAAGAGTGGTAATTTACTAATTCGAGGTCGCTGATTCCGAATTCGGTGTCCGTTTCGCGTTTGGAGCCTTTGTTGTAGAGTTATGGCGCATTTTGACCTAAAAATGCCGTTTCCGGGCCAACCAAAGGCTACCGCCGCAAACGAAGGTCAGATTCGTGTTCAGCGACCTCGAATTAGTAGAAAGACACATTTTTCGCGATTTTTTGAAAACCTTTTTGAAACGGGTCAAAAATGGCCTGAAAAAAGGCCATTTTCTCGTAAATCAAGCGAAATGAGGCCAAACCGACCGCGCCATTGAATTCGCCGTGCCCGAAAACCCCCTTCTAGACACCTCGCGCGCCAATCGGGGACAAAAAATTTTTTGGCCCAAAAAACACCAAAGGGGTTAGTTCATGCTTTTTTTCGATTTTTGACGATTTTCAAAAATTTCGAGATAAGAGCGGTAATTTACTAATTCGAGGTCGCTGATTCCGAATTCGGTGTCCGTTTCGCGTTTGGAACCTTTGTTGTCGAGTTATGGCGCATTTTCGACCTAAAAATGCCGTTTCCGGGCCAACCAAAGGCTACCGCCGCAAACGAAGGTCAGATTCGTGTTCAGCGACCTCGAATTAGTAGAAAAACACATTTTTCGCGATTTTTTGAAAACCTTTTTGAAACGGGTCATAAATGGCCTGAAAAAGGCCATTTTCTCGGAAACCAAGCGAAACGAGGCCAAACCGACCGCGCCATTGAATTCGCCGTGCCCGAAAACCCCTTCTAGACACCTCGCGCTAATCGGGGACAAAAAATTTTTTGGGCCAAAAAACCCCCAAGGGGTTAGTTCATGCTTTTTTTCGATTTTTGACGATTTTCAAAAATTTCGAGTTAGCAGCGGTAATTTACTAATTCGAGGTCGCTGATTCCGAATTCGGTGTCCGTTTCGCGTTTGGAGCCTTTGTTGTCGAGTTATGGCCGATTTGCGACCTGAAAATGCCGTTTCCGGGCCAACCAAAGGCTACCGCCGCAAACGAACGTCAGATTCGTGTTCAGCGACCTCGAATTAGTAGAAAAACACATTTTTCGCGATTGTTTGAAAACCTTTTTGAAACGGGTCAAAAATGGCCTGCAAAAAGGCCATTTTCTCGGACACCAAGCGAAACGAGGCCAAACCGACCCCGCCCTTGAATTCGCCGTGCCCGAAAACCCCCTTCTAGACACCTCTCGCTAATCGGGGACAAAAAATTTTTTGGTCCAAAAAACACCAAAGGGGTTAGTTCATGCTTTTTTTCGATTTTTGACGATTTTCAAAAATTTCGAGTTAACAGCGGTAATTTACTAATTCGAGGTCGCTGATTCCGAATTCGGTGTCCGTTTCGCGTTTGGAGCCTTTGTTGTCGAGTTATGGCCGATTTGCGACCTGAAAATGCCGTTTCCGGGCCAACCAAAGGCTACCGCCGCAAACGAACGTCAGATTCGTGTTCAGCGACCTCGAATTAGTAGAAAAACACATTTTTCGCGATTTTTTGAAAACCTTTTTGAAACGGGTCAAAAATGGCCTGAAAAAGGCCATTTTCTCGGAAACCAAGCGAAACGAGGCCAAACCGACCGCGCCATTGAATTCGCCGTGCCCGAAAACCCCCTTCTAGACACCTCGCGCTAATCGGGGACAAAAAATTTTTTGGCCCAAAAAACACCAAAGGGGTTAGTTCATGCTTTTTTTCGATTTTTGACGATTTTCAAAAATTTCGAGTTAACAGCGGTAATTTACTAATTCGAGGTCGCTGATTCCGAATTCGGTGTCCGTTTCGCGTTTGGAGCCTTTGTTGTCGAGTTATGGCCGATTTGCGACCTGAAAATGCCGTTTCCGGGCCAACCAAAGGCTACCGCCGCAAACGAACGTCAGATTCGTGTTCAGCGACCTCGAATTAGTAGAAAAACACATTTTTCGCGATTTTTTGAAAACCTTTTTGAAACGGGTCAAAAATGGCCTGAAAAAGGCCATTTTCTCGGAAACCAAGCGAAACGAGGCCAAACCGACCGCGCCATTGAATTCGCCGTGCCCGAAAACCCCTTCTAGACACCTCGCGCGCCAATCGGCGACAAAAAATTTTTTGGCCCAAAAACACCAAAGGGGTTAGTTCATGCTTTTTCGATTTTTGACGATTTTCAAAAATTTCGAGTTAACAGCGGTAATTTACTAATTCGAGGTCGCTGATTCCGAATTCTGTGTCCGTTTCGCGTTTGGAGCCTTTGTTGTCGAGTTATGGCCGATTTGCGACCTAAAAATGCCGTTTCCGGGCCAACCAAAGGCTACCGCCGCAAACGAAGGTCAGATTCGTGTTCAGCGACCTCGAATTAGTAGAAAAACACATTTTTCGCGATTTTTTGAAAAACTTTTTGAAACGGGTCAAAAATGGCCTGAAAAAAGGCCATTTTCTCGGAAACCAAGCGAAACGAGGCCAAACCGACCGCGCCATTGAATTCGCCGTGCCCGAAAACCCCTTCTAGACACCTCGCGCGCCAATCGGGCACAAAAAATTTTTTGGCCCAAAACCCACCACTGGGGTTAGTTCATGCTTTTTTTCGATTTTTGACGATTTTCAAAAATTTCGAGTTAACAGCGGTAATTTACTAATTCGAGGTCGCTGATTCCGAATTCGGTGTCCGTTTCGCGTTTGGAGCCTTTGTTGTCGAGTTATGGCCGATTTGCGACCTGAAAATGCCGTTTCCGGGCCAACCAAAGGCTACCGCCGCAAACGAACGTCAGATTCGTGTTCAGCGACCTCGAATTAGTAGAAAAACACATTTTTCGCGATTTTTTGAAAACCTTTTTGAAACGGGTCAAAAATGGCCTGAAAAAAGGCCATTTTCTCGGAAACCAAGCGAAACGAGGCCAAACCGACCGCGCCATTGAATTCGCCGTGCCCGAAAACCCCCTTCTAGACACCTCGCGCGCCAATCGGCGACAAAAAATTTTTTGGCCCAAAAAACACCAAAGGGGTTAGTTCATGCTTTTTTTCGATTTTTGACGATTTTCAAAAATTTCGAGTTAACAGCGGTAATTTACTAATTCGAGGTCGCTGATTCCGAATTCTGTGTCCGTTTCGCGTTTGGAGCCTTTGTTGTCGAGTTATGGCCGATTTGCGACCTAAAAATGCCGTTTCCGGGCCAACCAAAGGCTACCGCCGCAAACGAAGGTCAGATTCGTGTTCAGCGACCTCGAATTAGTAGAAAAACACATTTTTCGCGATTTTTTGAAAACCTTTTTGAAACGGGTCAAAAATGGCCTGAAAAAAGGCCATTTTCTCGGAAACCAAGCGAAACGAGGCCAAACCGACCGCGCCATTGAATTCGCCGTGGCCGAAAACCCCCTTCTAGACACCTCGCGCGCCAATCGGCGACAAAAAATTTTTTGGCCCAAAAAACACCAAAGGGGTTAGTTCATGCTTTTTTTCGATTTTTGACGATTTTCAAAAATTTCGAGATAAGAGTGGTAATTTACTAATTCGAGGTCGCTGATTCCGAATTCGGTGTCCGTTTCGCGTTTGGAGCCTTTGTTGTCGAGTTATGGCGCATTTTTGACCTAAAAATGCCGTTTCCGGGCCAACCAAAGGCTACCGCCGCAAACGAAGGTCAGATTCGTGTTCAGCGACCTCGAATTAGTAGAAAGACACATTTTTCGCGATTTTTTGAAAACCTTTTTGAAACGGGTCAAAAATGGCCTGAAAAAAGGCCATTTTCTCGTAAATCAAGCGAAATGAGGCCAAACCGACCGCGCCATTGAATTCGCCGTGCCCGAAAACCCCTTCTAGACACCTCGCGCGCCAATCGGGGACAAAAATTTTTTGGCCCAAAAAACACCAAAGGGGTTAGTTCATGCTTTTTTTCGATTTTTGACGATTTTCAAAAATTTCGAGATAAGAGCGGTAATTTACTAATTCGAGGTCGCTGATTCCGAATTCGGTGTCCGTTTCGCGTTTGGAACCTTTGTTGTCGAGTTATGGCGCATTTTCGACCTAAAAATGCCGTTTCCGGGCCAACCAAAGGCTACCGCCGCAAACGAAGGTCAGATTCGTGTTCAGCGACCTCGAATTAGTAGAAAAACACATTTTTCGCGATTTTTTGAAAACCTTTTTGAAACGGGTCATAAATGGCCTGAAAAAAGGCCATTTTCTCGGAAACCAAGCGAAACGAGGCCAAACCGACCGCGCCATTGAATTCGCCGTGCCCGAAAACCCCCTTCTAGACACCTCGCGCTAATCGGGGACAAAAAATTTTTTGGCCCAAAAAACACCAAAGGGGTTAGTTCATGCTTTTTTTCGATTTTTGACGATTTTCAAAAATTTCGAGTTAACAGCGGTAATTTACTAATTCGAGGTCGCTGATTCCGAATTCGGTGTCCGTTTCGCGTTTGGAGCCTTTGTTGTCGAGTTATGGCCGATTTGCGACCTGAAAATGCCGTTTCCGGGCCAACCAAAGGCTACCGCCGCAAACGAACGTCAGATTCGTGTTCAGCGACCTCGAATTAGTAGAAAAACACATTTTTCGCGATTTTTTGAAAACCTTTTTGAAACGGGTCAAAAATGGCCTGAAAAAAGGCCATTTTCTCGGAAACCAAGCGAAACGAGGCCAAACCGACCGCGCCATTGAATTCGCCGTGCCCGAAAACCCCCTTCTAGACACCTCGCGCGCCAATCGGGGACAAAAAATTTTTTGGCCCAAAAAACACCAAAGGGGTTAGTTCATGCTTTTTTTCGATTTTTGACGATTTTCAAAAATTTCGAGTTAACAGCGGTAATTTACTAATTCGAGGTCGCTGATTTCGAATTCGGTGTCCGTTTCGCGTTTGGAGCCTTTGTTGTCGAGTTATGGCCGATTTGCGACCTGAAAATGCCGTTTCCGGGCCAACCAAAGGCTACCGCCGCAAACGAACGTCAGATTCGTGTTCAGCGACCTCGAATTAGTAGAAAAACACATTTTTCGCGATTTTTTGAAAACCTTTTTGAAACGGGTCAAAAATGGCCTGAAAAAAGGCCATTTTCTCGTAAATCAAGCGAAACGAGGCCAAACCGACCGCGCCATTGAATTCGCCGTGCCCGAAAACCCCCTTCTAGACACCTCGCGCGCCAATCGGCGACAAAAAATTTTTTGGCCCAAAAAACACCAAAGGGGTTAGTTCATGCTTTTTTTCGATTTTTGGCGATTTTCAAAAATTTCGAGATAAGAGCGGTAATTTACTAATTCGAGGTCGCTGATTCCGAATTCGGTGTCCGTTTCGCGTTTGGAGCCTTTGTTGTCGAGTTATGGCGCATTTTCGACCTAAAAATGCCGTTTCCGGGCCAACCAAAGGCTACCGCCGCAAACGAAGGTCAGATTCGTGTTCAGCGACCTCGAATTAGTAGAAAAACACATTTTTCGCGATTTTTTGAAAACCTTTTTGAAACGGGTCAAAAATGGCCTGAAAAAAGGCCATTTTCTCGGAAACCAAGCGAAACGAGGCCAAACCGACCGCGCCATTGAATTCGCCGTGCCCGAAAACCCCTTCTAGACACCTCGCGCGCCAATCGGGGACAAAAAATTTTTGGCCCAAAAAACACCAAAGGGGTTAGTTCATGCTTTTTTTCGATTTTTGACGATTTTCAAAAATTTCGAGTTAACAGCGGTAATTTACTAATTCGAGGTCGCTGATTCCGAATTCTGTGTCCGTTTCGCGTTTGGAGCCATTGTTGTCGAGTTAAGGCGAATTTTCGACCTAAAAATGCCGTTTCCGGGCCAACCAAAGGCTACCGCCGCAAACGAACGTCAGATTCGTGTTCAGCGACCTCGAATTAGTAGAAAAACACATTTTTCGCGATTTTTTGAAAACCTTTTTGAAACGGGTCAAAAATGGCCTGAAAAAAGGCGATTTTCTCGGAAACCAAGCGAAACGAGGCCAAACCGACCGCGCCATTGAATTCGCCGTGGCCGAAAACCCCCTTCTAGACACCTCGCGCGCCAATCGGCGACAAAAAATTTTTTGGCCCAAAAAACACCAAAGGGGTTAGTTCATGCTTTTTTTCGATTTTTGGCGATTTTCAAAAATTTCGAGATAAGAGCGGTAATTTACTAATTCGAGGTCGCTGATTCCGAATTCTGTGTCCGTTTCGCGTTTGGAGCCTTTGTTGTCGAGTTATGGCCGATTTTCGACCTAAAAATGCCGTTTCCGGGCCAACCAAAGGCTACCGCCGCAAACGAACGTCAGATTCGTGTTCAGCGACCTCGAATTAGTAGAAAAACACATTTTTCGCGATTTTTTGAAAACCTTTTTGAAACGGGTCAAAAATGGCCTGAAAAAAGGCCATTTTCTCGGAAACCAAGCGAAACGAGGCCAAAACGACCGCGCCATTGAATTCGCCGTGCCCGAAAACCCCCTTCTAGACACCTCGCGCGCCAATCGGCGACAAAAAATTTTTTGGCCCAAAAAACACCAAAGGGGTTAGTTCATGCTTTTTTTCGATTTTTGACGATTTTCAAAAATTTCGAGTTAACAGCGGTAATTTACTAATTCGAGGTCGCTGATTCCGAATTCTGTGTCCGTTTCGCGTTTGGAGCCATTGTTGTCGAGTTAAGGCGCATTTTCGACCTAAAAATGCCGTTTCCGGGCCAACCAAAGGCTACCGCCGCAAACGAACGTCAGATTCGTGTTCAGCGACCTCGAATTAGTAGAAAAACACATTTTTCGCGATTTTTTGAAAACCTTTTTGAAACGGGTCAAAAATGGCCTGAAAAAGGCCATTTTCTCGGAAACCAAGCGAAACGAGGCCAAAACGACCGCGCCATTGAATTCGCCGTGCCCGAAAACCCCTTCTAGACACCTCGCGCGCCAATCGGCGACAAAAAATTTTGGCCCAAAAACACCAAAGGGGTTAGTTCATGCTTTTTTCGATTTTTGGCGATTTTCAAAAATTTCGAGATAAGAGCGGTAATTTACTAAGTCGAGGTCGCTGATTCCGAATTCGGTGTCCGTTTCGCGTGTGGAGCCTTTGTTGTCGAGTTATGGCGCATTTTCGACCTAAAAATGCCGTTTCCGGGCCAACCAAAGGCTACCGCCGCAAACGAACGTCAGATTCGTGTTCAGCGACCTCGAATTAGTAGAAAAACACATTTTTCGCAATTTTTTGAAAACCTTTTTGAAACGGGTCAAAAATGGCCTGAAAAAGGCCATTTTCTCGGAAACCAAGCGAAACGAGGCCAAACCGACCGCGCCATTGAATTCGCCGTGGCCGAAAACCCCTTCTAGACACCTCGCGCGCCAATCGGCGACAAAAAATTTTTTGGCCCAAAAAACACCAAAGGGGTTAGTTCATGCTTTTTTTCGATTTTTGACGATTTTCAAAAATTTCGAGATAAGAGTGGTAATTTACTAATTCGAGGTCGCTGATTCCGAATTCGGTGTCCGTTTCGCGTTTGGAGCCTTTGTTGTCGAGTTATGGCGCATTTTTGACCTAAAAATGCCGTTTCCGGGCCAACCAAAGGCTACCGCCGCAAACGAAGGTCAGATTCGTGTTCAGCGACCTCGAATTAGTAGAAAAACACATTTTTCGCGATTTTTTGAAAACCTTTTTGAAACGGGTCAAAAATGGCCTGAAAAAAGGCCATTTTCTCGTAAATCAAGCGAAATGAGGCCAAACCGACCGCGCCATTGAATTCGCCGTGCCCGAAAACCCCTTCTAGACACCTCGCGCGCCAATCGGGGACAAAAAATTTTTTGGCCCAAAAAACACGAAAGGGGTTAGTTCATGCTTTTTTTCGATTTTTGACGATTTTCAAAAATTTCGAGATAAGAGCGGTAATTTACTAATTCGAGGTCGCTGATTCCGAATTCGGTGTCCGTTTCGCGTTTGGAACCTTTGTTGTCGAGTTATGGCGCATTTTCGACCTAAAAATGCCGTTTCCGGGCCAACCAAAGGCTACCGCCGCAAACGAAGGTCAGATTCGTGTTCAGCGACCTCGAATTAGTAGAAAAACACATTTTTCGCGATTTTTTGAAAACCTTTTTGAAACGGGTCAAAAATGGCCTGAAAAAAGGCCATTTTCTCGGAAACCAAGCGAAACGAGGCCAAACCGACCGCGCCATTGAATTCGCCGTGCCCGAAAACCCCTTCTAGACACCTCGCGCGCCAATCGGGGACAAAAAATTTTTTGGCCCAAAAAACACCAAAGGGGTTAGTTCATGCTTTTTTTCGATTTTTGACGATTTTCAAAAATTTCGAGTTAACAGCGGTAATTTACTAATTCGAGGTCGCTGATTCCGAATTCTGTGTCCGTTTCGCGTTTGGAGCCTTTGTTGTCGAGTTATGGCCGATTTGCGACCTAAAAATGCCGTTTCCGGGCCAACCAAAGGCTACCGCCGCAAACGAACGTCAGATTCGTGTTCAGCGACCTCGAATTAGTAGAAAAACACATTTTTCGCGATTTTTTGAAAACCTTTTTGAAACGGGTCAAAAATGGCCTGAAAAAAGGCCATTTTCTCGGAAACTAAGCGAAACGAGGCCAAACCGACCGCGCCATTGAATTCGCCGTGCCCGAAAACCCCCTTCTAGACACCTCGCGCGCCAATCGGGGACAAAAAATTTTTTGGCCCAAAAAACACCAAAGGGGTTAGTTCATGCTTTTTTTCGATTTTTGACGATTTTCAAAAATTTCGAGTTAACAGCGGTAATTTACTAATTCGAGGTCGCTGATTCCGAATTCTGTGTCCGTTTCGCGTTTGGAGCCATTGTTGTCGAGTTAAGGCGCATTTTCGACCTAAAAATGCCGTTTCCGGGCCAACCAAAGGCTACCGCCGCAAACGAACGTCAGATTCGTGTTCAGCGACCTCGAATTAGTAGAAAAACACATTTTTCGCGATTTTTTGAAAACCTTTTTGAAACGGGTCAAAAATGGCCTGAAAAAAGGCCATTTTCTCGGAAACCAAGCGAAACGAGGCCAAACCGACCGCGCCATTGAATTCGCCGTGCCCGAAAACCCCCTTCTAGACACCTCGCGCGCCAATCGGGGACAAAAATTTTTTGGCCCAAAAAACACCAAAGGGGTTAGTTCATGCTTTTTTTCGATTTTTGACGATTTTCAAAAATTTCGAGTTAACAGCGGTAATTTACTAATTCGAGGTCGCTGATTCCGAATTCTGTGTCCGTTTCGCGTTTGGAGCCTTTGTTGTCGAGTTATGGCCGATTTGCGACCTAAAAATGCCGTTTCCGGGCCAACCAAAGGCTACCGCCGCAAACGAACGTCAGATTCGTGTTCAGCGACCTCGAATTAGTAGAAAAACACATTTTTCGCGATTTTTTGAAAACCTTTTTGAAACGGGTCAAAAATGGCCTGAAAAAAGGCCATTTTCTCGGAAACCAAGCAAAACGAGGCCAAACCGACCGCGCCATTGAATTCGCCGTGCCCGAAAACCCCCTTCTAGACACCTCGCGCGCCAATCGGGGACAAAAAATTTTTTGGCCCAAAAAACACCAAAGGGGTTCATGCTTTTTTTCGATTTTTGGCGATTTTCAAAAAATTCGAGATAAGAGCGGTAATTTACTAATTCGAGGTCGCTGATTCCGAATTCTGTGTCCGTTTCGCGTTTGGAGCCTTTGTTGTCGAGTTATGGCGCATTTTCGACCTAAAAATGCCGTTTCCGGGCCAACCAAAGGCTACCGCCGCAAACGAAGGTCAGACTCGTGTTCAGCGACCTCGAATTAGTAGAAAAACACATTTTTCGCGATTTTATGAAAAACTTTTTGAAACGGGTCAAAAATGGCCTGAAAAAAGGCCATTTCCTCGGAAACCAAGCAAAACGAGGCCAAACCGACCGCGCCATTGAATTCGCCGTGCCCGAAAACCCCCTTCTAGACACCTCGCGCGCCAATCGGGGACAAAAAATTTTTTGGCCCAAAAAACACCAAAGGGGTTAGTTCATGCTTTTTTTCGATTTTTGGCGATTTTCAAAAATTTCGAGATAAGAGTGGTAATTTACTAATTCGAGGTCGCTGATTTCGAATTCGGTGTCCGCTTCGCGTTTGGAGCCTTTGTTGTCGAGTTATGGCGCATTTTCGACCTAAAAATGCCGTTTCCGGGCCAACCAAAGGCTACCGCCGCAAACGAAGGTCAGATTCGTGTTCAGCGACCTCGAATTAGTAGAAAAACACATTTTTCGCGATTTTATGAAAAACTTTTTGAAACGGGTCAAAAATGGCCTGAAAAAAGGCCATTTTCTCGGAAACCAAGCAAAACGAGGCCAAACCGACCGCGCCATTGAATTCGCCGTGCCCGAAAACCCCCTTCTAGACACCTCGCGCGCCAATCGGGGACAAAAAATTTTTTGGCCCAAAAAACACCAAAGGGGTTAGATCATGCTTTTTTTCGATTTTTGACGATTTTCAAAAATTTCGAGATAAGAGCGGTAATTTACTAATTCGAGGTCGCTGATTCCGAATTCTGTGTCCGTTTCGCGTTTGGAGCCTTTGTTGTCGAGTTATGGCCGATTTTCGACCTAAAAATGCCGTTTCCGGGCCAACCAAAGGCTACCGCCGCAAACGAAGGTCAGATTCGTGTTCAGCGACCTCGAATTAGTAGAAAAACACATTTTTCGCGATTTTATGAAAAACTTTTTGAACCGGGTCAAAAATGGCCTGTAAAAAGGCCATTTCCTCGGATATCTAGCAATTCGAGGCCAAACCGACCGCGCCCTAGAATTTGCGTTGCCCGAAAACCCCCTTCTAGACACCTCGCGCGCCAATCGGGGACAAAAATTTTTTGGCCCAAAAACACCAAAGGGGTTAGTTCATGCTTTTTTCGATTTTTGGCGATTTTCAAAAATTTCGAGATAAGAGCGGTAATTTACTAATTCGAGGTCGCTGATTCCGAATTCTGTGTCCGTTTCGCGTTTGGAGCCTTTGTTGTCGAGTTATGGCGCATTTTCGACCTAAAAATGCCGTTTCCGGGCCAACCAAAGGCTACCGCCGCAAACGAAGGTCAGACTCGTGTTCAGCGACCTCGAATTAGTAGAAAAACACATTTTTCGCGATTTTATGAAAAACTTTTTGAAACGGGTCAAAAATGGCCTGAAAAAAGGCCATTTCCTCGGAAACCAAGCAAAACGAGGCCAAACCGACCGCGCCATTGAATTCGCCGTGCCCGAAAACCCCCTTCTAGACACCTCGCGCGCCAATCGGGGACAAAAATTTTTTGGCCCAAAAAACACCAAAGGGGTTAGTTCATGCTTTTTTTCGATTTTTGGCGATTTTCAAAAATTTCGAGATAAGAGTGGTAATTTACTAATTCGAGGTCGCTGATTTCGAATTCGGTGTCCGTTTCGCGTTTGGAGCCTTTGTTGTCGAGTTATGGCGCATTTTCGACCTAAAAATGCCGTTTCCGGGCCAACCAAAGGCTACCGCCGCAAACGAAGGTCAGATTCGTGTTCAGCGACCTCGAATTAGTAGAAAAACACATTTTTCGCGATTTTATGAAAAACTTTTTGAAACGGGTCAAAAATGGCCTGAAAAAAGGCCATTTTCTCGGAAACCAAGCAAAACGAGGCCAAACCGACCGCGCCATTGAATTCGCCGTGCCCGAAATTCCCTTCTAGACACCTCGCGCGCCAATCGGGGACAAAAAATTTTTTGGCCCAAAAAACACCAAAGGGGTTAGATCATGCTTTTTTTCGATTTTTGACGATTTTCAAAAATTTCGAGATAAGAGCGGTAATTTACTAATTCGAGGTCGCTGATTCCGAATTCTGTGTCCGTTTCGCGTTTGGAGCCTTTGTTGTCGAGTTATGGCCGATTTTCGACCTAAAAATGCCGTTTCCGGGCCAACCAAAGGCTACCGCCGCAAACGAAGGTCAGATTCGTGTTCAGCGACCTCGAATTAGTAGAAAAACACATTTTTCGCGATTTTATGAAAAACTTTTTGAAACGGGTCAAAAATGGCCTGAAAAAAGGCCATTTCCTCGGAAACCAAGCAAAACGAGGCCAAACCGACCGCGCCATTGAATTCGCCGTGCCCGAAAACCCCCTTCTAGACACCTCGCGCGCCAATCGGGGACAAAAAATTTTTTGGCCCAAAAAACACCAAAGGGGTTAGTTCATGCTTTTTTTCGATTTTTGGCGATTTTCAAAAATTTCGAGATAAGAGTGGTAATTTACTAATTCGAGGTCGCTGATTTCGAATTCGGTGTCCGTTTCGCGTTTGGAGACTTTGTTGTCGAGTTATGGCGCATTTTCGACCTAAAAATGCCGTTTCCGGGCCAACCAAAGGCTACCGCCGCAAACGAAGGTCAGATTCGTGTTCAGCGACCTCGAATTAGTAGAAAAACACATTTTTCGCGATTTTATGAAAAACTTTTTGAAACGGGTCAAAAATGGCCTGAAAAAAGGCCATTTTCTCGGAAACCAAGCAAAACGCGGCCAGACCGACCGCGCCCTTGTCTTCGCCGTGCCCGAAAACCCCTTCTAGACACCTCGCGCGCCAATCGGGGACAAAAATTTTTGGCCCAAAAAACACCAAAGGGGTTAGTTCATGCTTTTTTTCGATTTTTGGCGATTTTCAAAAAATTCGAGATAAGAGCGGTAATTTACTAATTCGAGGTCGCTGATTCCGAATTCTGTGTCCGTTTCGCGTTTGGAGCCTTTGTTGTCGAGTTATGGCCGATTTTCGACCTAAAAATGCCGTTTCCGGGCCAACCAAAGGCTACCGCCGCAAACGAAGGTCAGATTCGTGTTCAGCGACCTCGAATTAGTAGAAAAACACATTTTTCGCGATTTTATGAAAAACTTTTTGAAACGGGTCAAAAATGGCCTGAAAAAAGGCCATTTCCTCGGAAACCAAGCAAAACGAGGCCAAACCGACCGCGCCATTGAATTCGCCGTGCCCGAAAACCCCCTTCTAGACACCTCGCGCGCCAATCGGGGACAAAAAATTTTTTGGCCCAAAAAACACCAAAGGGGTTAGTTCATGCTTTTTTTCGATTTTTGGCGATTTTCAAAAATTTCGAGATAAGAGTGGTAATTTACTAATTCGAGGTCGCTGATTTCGAATTCGGTGTCCGTTTCGCGTTTGGAGCCTTTGTTGTCGAGTTATGGCGCATTTTCGACCTAAAAATGCCGTTTCCGGGCCAACCAAAGGCTACCGCCGCAAACGAAGGTCAGATTCGTGTTCAGCGACCTCGAATTAGTAGAAAAACACATTTTTCGCGATTTTATGAAAAACTTTTTGAAACGGGTCAAAAATGGCCTGAAAAAAGGCCATTTCCTCGGAAACCAAGCAAAACGAGGCCAAACCGACCGCGCCATTGAATTCGCCGTGCCCGAAAACCCCCTTCTAGACACCTCGCGCGCCAATCGGGGACAAAAAATTTTTTGGCCCAAAAAACACCAAAGGGGTTAGTTCATGCTTTTTTTCGATTTTTGGCGATTTTCAAAAATTTCGAGATAAGAGCGGTAATTTACTAATTCGAGGTCGCTGATTTCGAATTCGGTGTCCGTTTCGCGTTTGGAGCCTTTGTTGTCGAGTTATGGCCGATTTGCGACCTGAAAATGCCGTTTCCGGGCAAACCAAAGGCTACCGCCGCAAACGAAGGTCAGATTCGTGTTCAGCGACCTCGAATTAGTAGAAAAACACATTTTTCGCGATTTTATGAAAAACTTTTTGAAACGGGTCAAAAATGGCCTGAAAAAAGGCCATTTCCTCGGAAACCAAGCAAAACGAGGCCAAACCGACCGCGCCATTGAATTCGCCGTGCCCGAAAACCCCCTTCTAGACACCTCGCGCGCCAATCGGGGACAAAAAATTTTTTGGCCCAAAAAACACCAAAGGGGTTAGTTCATGCTTTTTTTTCGATTTTTGGCGATTTTCAAAAAATTCGAGATAAGAGCGGTAATTTACTAATTCGAGGTCGCTGATTCCGAATTCTGTGTCCGTTTCGCGTTTGGAGCCTTTGTTGTCGAGTTATGGCGCATTTTCGACCTAAAAATGCCGTTTCCGGGCCAACCAAAGGCTACCGCCGCAAACGAACGTCAGATTCGTGTTCAGCGACCTCGAATTAGTAGAAAAACACATTTTTCGCGATTTTATGAAAAACTTTTTGAAACGGGTCAAAAATGGCCTGAAAAAGGCCATTTTCTCGGAAACCAAGCGAAACGAGGCCAAACCGACCGCGCCATTGAATTCGCCGTGCCCGAAAACCCCTTCTAGACACCTCGCGCGCCAATCGGGGACAAAAAATTTTTTGGCCCAAAAAACACCAAAGGGGTTAGTTCATGCTTTTTTTCGATTTTTGGCGATTTTCAAAAATTTCGAGATAAGAGTGGTAATTTACTAATTCGAGGTCGCTGATTTCGAATTCGGTGTCCGTTTCGCGTTTGGAGCCTTTGTTGTCGAGTTATGGCGCATTTTCGACCTAAAAATGCCGTTTCCGGGCCAACCAAAGGCTACCGCCGCAAACGAAGGTCAGATTCGTGTTCAGCGACCTCGAATTAGTAGAAAAACACATTTTTCGCGATTTTATGAAAAACTTTTTGAAACGGGTCAAAAATGGCCTGAAAAAAGGCCATTTCCTCGGAAACCAAGCAAAACGAGGCCAAACCGACCGCGCCATTGAATTCGCCGTGCCCGACAACCCCTTCTAGACACCTCGCGCGCCAATCGGGGACAAAAAATTTTTTGGCCCAAAAAACACCAAAGGGGTTAGTTCATGCTTTTTTTCGATTTTTGGCGATTTTCAAAAATTTCGAGATAAGAGCGGTAATTTACTAATTCGAGGTCGCTGATTTCGAATTCGGTGTCCGTTTCGCGTTTGGAGCCTTTGTTGTCGAGTTATGGCCGATTTGCGACCTGAAAATGCCGTTTCCGGGCAAACCAAAGGCTACCGCCGCAAACGAAGGTCAGATTCGTGTTCAGCGACCTCGAATTAGTAGAAAAACACATTTTTCGCGATTTTATGAAAAACTTTTTGAAACGGGTCAAAAATGGCCTGAAAAAAGGCCATTTCCTCGGAAACCAAGCAAAACGAGGCCAAACCGACCGCGCCATTGAATTCGCCGTGCCCGAAATTCCCTTCTAGACACCTCGCGCGCCAATCGGGGACAAAAAATTTTTTGGCCCAAAAAACACCAAAGGGGTTAGATCATGCTTTTTTTCGATTTTTGACGATTTTCAAAAATTTCGAGATAAGAGCGGTAATTTACTAATTCGAGGTCGCTGATTCCGAATTCTGTGTCCGTTTCGCGTTTGGAGCCTTTGTTGTCGAGTTATGGCGCATTTTCGACCTAAAAATGCCGTTTCCGGGCCAACCAAAGGCTACCGCCGCAAACGAAGGTCAGATTCGTGTTCAGCGACCTCGAATTAGTAGAAAAACACATTTTTCGCGATTTTATGAAAAACTTTTTGAAACGGGTCAAAAATGGCCTGAAAAAAGGCCATTTTCTCGGAAACCAAGCGAAACGAGGCCAAACCGACCGCGCCATTGAATTCGCCGTGCCCGAAAACCCCCTTCTAGACACCTCGCGCGCCAATCGGGGACAAAAAATTTTTTGGCCCAAAAAACACCAAAGGGGTTAGTTCATGCTTTTTTTCGATTTTTGGCGATTTTCAAAAATTTCGAGATAAGAGTGGTAATTTACTAATTCGAGGTCGCTGATTTCGAATTCGGTGTCCGTTTCGCGTTTGGAGCCTTTGTTGTCGAGTTATGGCGCATTTTCGACCTAAAAATGCCGTTTCCGGGCCAACCAAAGGCTACCGCCGCAAACGAAGGTCAGATTCGTGTTCAGCGACCTCGAATTAGTAGAAAAACACATTTTTCGCGATTTTATGAAAAACTTTTTGAAACGGGTCAAAAATGGCCTGAAAAAAGGCCATTTTCTCGGAAACCAAGCAAAACGAGGCCAAACCGACCGCGCCATTGAATTCGCCGTGCCCGAAAACCCCTTCTAGACACCTCGCGCGCCAATCGGCGACAAAAAATTTTTGGCCCAAAAAACACCAAAGGGGTTAGTTCATGCTTTTTTTCGATTTTTGACGATTTTCAAAAATTTCGAGTTAACAGCGGTAATTTACTAATTCGAGGTCGCTGATTCCGAATTCTGTGTCCGTTTCGCGTTTGGAGCCTTTGTTGTCGAGTTATGGCCGATTTGCGACCTAAAAATGCCGTTTCCGGGCCAACCAAAGGCTACCGCCGCAAACGAAGGTCAGATTCGTGTTCAGCGACCTCGAATTAGTAGAAAAACACATTTTTCGCGATTTTTTGAAAACCTTTTTGAAACGGGTCAAAAATGGCCTGAAAAAAGGCCATTTTCTCGGAAACCAAGCGAAACGAGGCCAAACCGACCGCGCCATTGAATTCGCCGTGGCCGAAAACCCCTTCTAGACACCTCGCGCGCCAATCGGCGACAAAATTTTTTGGCCCAAAAAACACGAAAGGGGTTAGTTCATGCTTTTTTTCGATTTTTGACGATTTTCAAAAATTTCGAGTTAACAGCGGTAATTTACTAATTCGAGGTCGCTGATTCCGAATTCTGTGTCCGTTTCGCGTTTGGAGCCTTTGTTGTCGAGTTATGGCCGATTTGCGACCTAAAAATGCCGTTTCCGGGCCAACCAAAGGCTACCGCCGCAAACGAAGGTCAGATTCGTGTTCAGCGACCTCGAATTAGTAGAAAAACACATTTTTCGCGATTTTTTGAAAAACTTTTTGAAACGGGTCAAAAATGGCCTGAAAAAAGGCCATTTTCTCGGAAACCAAGCGAAACGAGGCCAAACCGACCGCGCCATTGAATTCGCCGTGCCCGAAAACCCCCTTCTAGACACCTCGCGCGCCAATCGGGGACAAACAATTTTGTGGCCCCAAAACACACCAAAGGGGTTAGTTCATGCTTTTTTTCGATTTTTGACGATTTTCAAAAATTTCGAGTTAACAGCGGTAATTTACTAATTCGAGGTCGCTGATTCCGAATTCGGTGTCCGTTTCGCGTTTGGAGCCTTTGTTGTCGAGTTATGGCCGATTTGCGACCTGAAAATGCCGTTTCCGGGCCAACCAAAGGCTACCGCCGCAAACGAAGGTCAGATTCGTGTTCAGCGACCTCGAATTAGTAGAAAAACACATTTTTCGCGATTTTTTGAAAACCTTTTTGAAACGGGTCAAAAATGGCCTGAAAAAAGGCCATTTTCTCGGAAACCAAGCGAAACGAGGCCAAACCGACCGCGCCATTGAATTCGCCGTGCCCGAAAACCCCCTTCTAGACACCTCGCGCGCCAATCGGGGACAAAAAATTTTTGGCCCAAAAAACACCAAAGGGGTTAGTTCATGCTTTTTTTCGATTTTTGACGATTTTCAAAAATTTCGAGATAAGAGCGGTAATTTACTAATTCGAGGTCGCTGATTCCGAATTCGGTGTCCGTTTCGCGTTTGGAACCTTTGTTGTCGAGTTATGGCGCATTTTCGACCTAAAAATGCCGTTTCCGGGCCAACCAAAGGCTACCGCCGCAAACGAAGGTCAGATTCGTGTTCAGCGACCTCGAATTAGTAGAAAAACACATTTTTCGCGATTTTTTGAAAACCTTTTTGAAACGGGTCATAAATGGCCTGAAAAAGGCCATTTTCTCGGAAACCAAGCGAAACGAGGCCAAACCGACCGCGCCATTGAATTCGCCGTGCCCGAAAACCCCTTCTAGACACCTCGCGCTAATCGGGGACAAAAATTTTTTGGCCCAAAAAACACCAAAGGGGTTAGTTCATGCTTTTTCGATTTTTGACGATTTTCAAAAATTTCGAGTTAACAGCGGTAATTTACTAATTCGAGGTCGCTGATTCCGAATTCGGTGTCCGTTTCGCGTTTGGAGCCTTTGTTGTCGAGTTATGGCCGATTTGCGACCTGAAAATGCCGTTTCCGGGCCAACCAAAGGCTACCGCCGCAAACGAACGTCAGATTCGTGTTCAGCGACCTCGAATTAGTAGAAAAACACATTTTTCGCGATTTTTTGAAAACCTTTTTGAAACGGGTCAAAAATGGCCTGAAAAAGGCCATTTTCTCGGAAACCAAGCGAAACGAGGCCAAACCGACCGCGCCATTGAATTCGCCGTGCCCGAAAACCCCCTTCTAGACACCTCGCGCTAATCGGGGACAAAAAATTTTTTGGCCCAAAAAACACCAAAGGGGTTAGTTCATGCTTTTTTTCGATTTTTGACGATTTTCAAAAATTTCGAGTTAACAGCGGTAATTTACTAATTCGAGGTCGCTGATTCCGAATTCGGTGTCCGTTTCGCGTTTGGAGCCTTTGTTGTCGAGTTATGGCCGATTTGCGACCTGAAAATGCCGTTTCCGGGCCAACCAAAGGCTACCGCCGCAAACGAACGTCAGATTCGTGTTCAGCGACCTCGAATTAGTAGAAAAACACATTTTTCGCGATTTTTTGAAAACCTTTTTGAAACGGGTCAAAAATGGCCTGAAAAAAGGCCATTTTCTCGGAAACCAAGCGAAACGAGGCCAAACCGACCGCGCCATTGAATTCGCCGTGCCCGAAAACCCCCTTCTAGACACCTCGCGCGCCAATCGGCGACAAAAAATTTTTTGGCCCAAAAAACACCAAAGGGGTTAGTTCATGCTTTTTTTCGATTTTTGACGATTTTCAAAAATTTCGAGTTAACAGCGGTAATTTACTAATTCGAGGTCGCTGATTCCGAATTCTGTGTCCGTTTCGCGTTTGGAGCCTTTGTTGTCGAGTTATGGCCGATTTGCGACCTAAAAATGCCGTTTCCGGGCCAACCAAAGGCTACCGCCGCAAACGAAGGTCAGATTCGTGTTCAGCGACCTCGAATTAGTAGAAAAACACATTTTTCGCGATTTTTTGAAAAACTTTTTGAAACGGGTCAAAAATGGCCTGAAAAAAGGCCATTTTCTCGGAAACCAAGCGAAACGAGGCCAAACCGACCGCGCCATTGAATTCGCCGTGCCCGAAAACCCCCTTCTAGACACCTCGCGCTAATCGGGGACAAAAAATTTTTTGGCCCAAAAAACACCAAAGGGGTTAGTTCATGCTTTTTTTCGATTTTTGACGATTTTCAAAAATTTCGAGTTAACAGCGGTAATTTACTAATTCGAGGTCGCTGATTCCGAATTCTGTGTCCGTTTCGCGTTTGGAGCCTTTGTTGTCGAGTTATGGCCGATTTGCGACCTAAAAATGCCGTTTCCGGGCCAACCAAAGGCTACCGCCGCAAACGAAGGTCAGATTCGTGTTCAGCGACCTCGAATTAGTAGAAAAACACATTTTTCGCGATTTTTTGAAAACCTTTTTGAAACGGGTCAAAAATGGCCTGAAAAAAGGCCATTTTCTCGGAAACCAAGCGAAACGAGGCCAAACCGACCGCGCCATTGAATTCGCCGTGGCCGAAAACCCCCTTCTAGACACCTCGCGCGCCAATCGGCGACAAAAAATTTTTTGGCCCAAAAAACACCAAAGGGGTTAGTTCATGCTTTTTTTCGATTTTTGACGATTTTCAAAAATTTCGAGATAAGAGTGGTAATTTACTAATTCGAGGTCGCTGATTCCGAATTCGGTGTCCGTTTCGCGTTTGGAGCCTTTGTTGTCGAGTTATGGCGCATTTTTGACCTAAAAATGCCGTTTCCGGGCCAACCAAAGGCTACCGCCGCAAACGAAGGTCAGATTCGTGTTCAGCGACCTCGAATTAGTAGAAAGACACATTTTTCGCGATTTTTTGAAAACCTTTTTGAAACGGGTCAAAAATGGCCTGAAAAAAGGCCATTTTCTCGTAAATCAAGCGAAATGAGGCCAAACCGACCGCGCCATTGAATTCGCCGTGCCCGAAAACCCCCTTCTAGACACCTCGCGCGCCAATCGGGGACAAAAAATTTTTTGGCCCAAAAAACACCAAAGGGGTTAGTTCATGCTTTTTTTCGATTTTTGACGATTTTCAAAAATTTCGAGATAAGAGCGGTAATTTACTAATTCGAGGTCGCTGATTCCGAATTCGGTGTCCGTTTCGCGTTTGGAACCTTTGTTGTCGAGTTATGGCGCATTTTCGACCTAAAAATGCCGTTTCCGGGCCAACCAAAGGCTACCGCCGCAAACGAAGGTCAGATTCGTGTTCAGCGACCTCGAATTAGTAGAAAAACACATTTTTCGCGATTTTTTGAAAACCTTTTTGAAACGGGTCATAAATGGCCTGAGAAAAGGCCATTTTCTCGGAAACCAAGCGAAACGAGGCCAAACCGACCGCGCCATTGAATTCGCCGTGCCCGAAAACCCCCTTCTAGACACCTCGCGCTAATCGGGGACAAAAATTTTTTGGCCCAAAAAACACCAAAGGGGTTAGTTCATGCTTTTTTTCAATTTTTGACGATTTTCAAAAATTTCGAGTTAACAGCGGTAATTTACTAATTCGAGGTCGCTGATTCCGAATTCTGTGTCCGTTTCGCGTTTGGAGCCTTTGTTGTCGAGTTATGGCCGATTTGCGACCTAAAAATGCCGTTTCCAGGCCAACCAAAGGCTACCGCCGCAAACGAAGGTCAGATTCGTGTTCAGCGACCTCGAATTAGTAGAAAAACACATTTTTCGCGATTTTTTGAAAACCTTTTTGAAACGGGTCAAAAATGGCCTGAAAAAAGGCCATTTTCTCGGAAACCAAGCGAAACGAGGCCAAACCGACCGCGCCATTGAATTCGCCGTGCCCGAAAACCCCCTTCTAGACACCTCGCGCTAATCGGGGACAAAAAATTTTTTGGCCCAAAAAACACCAAAGGGGTTAGTTCATGCTTTTTTTCGATTTTTGACGATTTTCAAAAATTTCGAGTTAACAGCGGTAATTTACTAATTCGAGGTCGCTGATTCCGAATTCGGTGTCCGTTTCGCGTTTGGAGCCTTTGTTGTCGAGTTATGGCCGATTTGCGACCTGAAAATGCCGTTTCCGGGCCAACCAAAGGCTACCGCCGCAAACGAACGTCAGATTCGTGTTCAGCGACCTCGAATTAGTAGAAAAACACATTTTTCGCGATTTTTTGAAAACCTTTTTGAAACGGGTCAAAAATGGCCTGAAAAAAGGCCATTTTCTCGGAAACCAAGCGAAACGAGGCCAAACCGACCGCGCCATTGAATTCGCCGTGCCCGAAAACCCCCTTCTAGACACCTCGCGCGCCAATCGGCGACAAAAAATTTTTGGCCCAAAAAACACCAAAGGGGTTAGTTCATGCTTTTTTTCGATTTTTGACGATTTTCAAAAATTTCGAGTTAACAGCGGTAATTTACTAATTCGAGGTCGCTGATTCCGAATTCTGTGTCCGTTTCGCGTTTGGAGCCTTTGTTGTCGAGTTATGGCCGATTTGCGACCTAAAAATGCCGTTTCCGGGCCAACCAAAGGCTACCGCCGCAAACGAAGGTCAGATTCGTGTTCAGCGACCTCGAATTAGTAGAAAAACACATTTTTCGCGATTTTTTGAAAAACTTTTTGAAACGGGTCAAAAATGGCCTGAAAAAAGGCCATTTTCTCGGAAACCAAACGAAACGAGGCCAAACCGACCGCGCCATTGAATTCGCCGTGCCCGAAAACCCCCTTCTAGACACCTCGCGCGCCAATCGGGGACAAAAAATTTTTTGGCCCAAAAAACACCAAAGGGGTTAGTTCATGCTTTTTTTCGATTTTTGACGATTTTCAAAAATTTCGAGTTAACAGCGGTAATTTACTAATTCGAGGTCGCTGATTCCGAATTCGGTGTCCGTTTCGCGTTTGGAGCCTTTGTTGTCGAGTTATGGCCGATTTGCGACCTGAAAATGCCGTTTCCGGGCCAACCAAAGGCTACCGCCGCAAACGAACGTCAGATTCGTGTTCAGCGACCTCGAATTAGTAGAAAAACACATTTTTCGCGATTTTTTGAAAACCTTTTTGAAACGGGTCAAAAATGGCCTGAAAAAGGCCATTTTCTCGGAAACCAAGCGAAACGAGGCCAAACCGACCGCGCCATTGAATTCGCCGTGCCCGAAAACCCCCTTCTAGACACCTCGCGCGCCAATCGGCGACAAAAATTTTTTGGCCCAAAAAACACCAAAGGGGTTAGTTCATGCTTTTTTTCGATTTTTGACGATTTTCAAAAATTTCGAGTTAACAGCGGTAATTTACTAATTCGAGGTCGCTGATTCCGAATTCTGTGTCCGTTTCGCGTTTGGAGCCTTTGTTGTCGAGTTATGGCCGATTTGCGACCTAAAAATGCCGTTTCCGGGCCAACCAAAGGCTACCGCCGCAAACGAAGGTCAGATTCGTGTTCAGCGACCTCGAATTAGTAGAAAAACACATTTTTCGCGATTTTTTGAAAACCTATTTGAAACGGGTCAAAAATGGCCTGAAAAAGGCCATTTTCTCGGAAACCAAGCGAAACGAGGCCAAACCGACCGCGCCATTGAATTCGCCGTGGCCGAAAACCCCCTTCTAGACACCTCGCGCGCCAATCGGCGACAAAAATTTTTGGCCCAAAAAACACCAAAGGGGTTAGTTCATGCTTTTTTTCGATTTTTGACGATTTTCAAAAATTTCGAGATAAGAGTGGTAATTTACTAATTCGAGGTCGCTGATTCCGAATTCGGTGTCCGTTTCGCGTTTGGAGCCTTTGTTGTCGAGTTATGGCGCATTTTTGACCTAAAAATGCCGTTTCCGGGCCAACCAAAGGCTACCGCCGCAAACGAAGGTCAGATTCGTGTTCAGCGACCTCGAATTAGTAGAAAGACACATTTTTCGCGATTTTTTGAAAACCTTTTTGAAACGGGTCAAAAATGGCCTGAAAAAAGGCCATTTTCTCGTAAATCAAGCGAAATGAGGCCAAACCGACCGCGCCATTGAATTCGCCGTGCCCGAAAACCCCCTTCTAGACACCTCGCGCGCCAATCGGGGACAAAAATTTTTTGGCCCAAAAAACACCAAAGGGGTTAGTTCATGCTTTTTTTCGATTTTTGACGATTTTCAAAAATTTCGAGATAAGAGCGGTAATTTACTAATTCGAGGTCGCTGATTCCGAATTCGGTGTCCGTTTCGCGTTTGGAACCTTTGTTGTCGAGTTATGGCGCATTTTCGACCTAAAAATGCCGTTTCCGGGCCAACCAAAGGCTACCGCCGCAAACGAAGGTCAGATTCGTGTTCAGCGACCTCGAATTAGTAGAAAAACACATTTTTCGCGATTTTTTGAAAACCTTTTTGAAACGGGTCATAAATGGCCTGAGAAAAGGCCATTTTCTCGGAAACCAAGCGAAACGAGGCCAAACCGACCGCGCCATTGAATTCGCCGTGCCCGAAAACCCCCTTCTAGACACCTCGCGCTAATCGGGGACAAAAAATTTTTTGGCCCAAAAAACACCAAAGGGGTTAGTTCATGCTTTTTTTCAATTTTTGACGATTTTCAAAAATTTCGAGTTAACAGCGGTAATTTACTAATTCGAGGTCGCTGATTCCGAATTCTGTGTCCGTTTCGCGTTTGGAGCCTTTGTTGTCGAGTTATGGCCGATTTGCGACCTAAAAATGCCGTTTCCAGGCCAACCAAAGGCTACCGCCGCAAACGAAGGTCAGATTCGTGTTCAGCGACCTCGAATTAGTAGAAAAACACATTTTTCGCGATTTTTTGAAAAACTTTTTGAAACGGGTCAAAAATGGCCTGAAA
The DNA here is from genome assembly GCA_038380155.1 of Pseudococcus jackbeardsleyi. NCBI lineage: Eukaryota > Metazoa > Arthropoda > Insecta > Hemiptera > Pseudococcidae > Pseudococcus > Pseudococcus jackbeardsleyi. The sequence continues at coordinate 78,142 of JAZDXF010000129.1, forward strand.
AAAGGCCATTTTCTCGGAAACCAAGCGAAACGAGGCCAAACCGACCGCGCCATTGAATTCGCCGTGCCCGAAAACCCCCTTCTAGACACCTCGCGCGCCAATCGGGGACAAAAAATTTTTTGGCCCAAAAAACACCAAAGGGGTTAGTTCATGCTTTTTTTCGATTTTTGACGATTTTCAAAAATTTCGAGTTAACAGCGGTAATTTACTAATTCGAGGTCGCTGATTTCGAATTCGGTGTCCGTTTCGCGTTTGGAGCCTTTGTTGTCGAGTTATGGCCGATTTGCGACCTGAAAATGCCGTTTCCGGGCCAACCAAAGGCTACCGCCGCAAACGAACGTCAGATTCGTGTTCAGCGACCTCGAATTAGTAGAAAAACACATTTTTCGCGATTTTTTGAAAACCTTTTTGAAACGGGTCAAAAATGGCCTGAAAAAAGGCCATTTTCTCGTAAATCAAGCGAAACGAGGCCAAACCGACCGCGCCATTGAATTCGCCGTGCCCGAAAACCCCCTTCTAGACACCTCGCGCGCCAATCGGCGACAAAAAATTTTTTGGCCCAAAAAACACCAAAGGGGTTAGTTCATGCTTTTTTTCGATTTTTGACGATTTTCAAAAGTTTCGAGTTAACAGCGGTAATTTACTAATTCGAGGTCGCTGATTCCGAATTCTGTGTCCGTTTCGCGTTTGGAGCCATTGTTGTCGAGTTAAGGCGCATTTTCGACCTAAAAATGCCGTTTCCGGGCCAACCAAAGGCTACCGCCGCAAACGAACGTCAGATTCGTGTTCAGCGACCTCGAATTAGTAGAAAAACACATTTTTCGCGATTTTTTGAAAACCTTTTTGAAACGGGTCAAAAATGGCCTGAAAAAAGGCCATTTTCTCGGAAACCAAGCGAAACGAGGCCAAAACGACCGCGCCATTGAATTCGCCGTGCCCGAAAACCCCCTTCTAGACACCTCGCGCGCCAATCGGCGACAAAAAATTTTTTGGCCCAAAAAACACCAAAGGGGTTAGTTCATGCTTTTTTTCGATTTTTGGCGATTTTCAAAAATTTCGAGATAAGAGCGGTAATTTACTAATTCGAGGTCGCTGATTCCGAATTCGGTGTCCGTTTCGCGTTTGGAGCCTTTGTTGTCGAGTTATGGCGCATTTTCGACCTAAAAATGCCGTTTCCGGGCCAACCAAAGGCTACCGCCGCAAACGAACGTCAGATTCGTGTTCAGCGACCTCGAATTAGTAGAAAAACACATTTTTCGCAATTTTTTGAAAACCTTTTTGAAAAGGGGCAAAAATGGCCTGAAAAAAGGCCATTTTCTCGGAAACCAAGCGAAACGAGGCCAAACCGACCGCGCCATTGAATTCGCCGTGGCCGAAAACCCCCTTCTAGACACCTCGCGCGCCAATCGGCGACAAAAAATTTTTTGGCCCAAAAAACACCAAAGGGGTTAGTTCATGCTTTTTTTCGATTTTTGACGATTTTCAAAAATTTCGAGATAAGAGTGGTAATTTACTAATTCGAGGTCGCTGATTCCGAATTCGGTGTCCGTTTCGCGTTTGGAGCCTTTGTTGTCGAGTTATGGCGCATTTTTGACCTAAAAATGCCGTTTCCGGGCCAACCAAAGGCTACCGCCGCAAACGAAGGTCAGATTCGTGTTCAGCGACCTCGAATTAGTAGAAAAACACATTTTTCGCGATTTTTTGAAAACCTTTTTGAAACGGGTCAAAAATGGCCTGAAAAAGGCCATTTTCTCGTAAATCAAGCGAAATGAGGCCAAACCGACCGCGCCATTGAATTCGCCGTGCCCGAAAACCCCTTCTAGACACCTCGCGCGCCACTCGGGGACAAAAATTTTTTTGCCACAAAAAACCCGAATGGGGTTAGTTCATGCTTTTTTTCGTTTTTTGACTATTTTCAAAATTTTCGATATAAGAGCGGTAATTTACTACTTCGAGGTCGCTGATTCCGAATTCGGTGTCCGTTTCGCGTTTGGAACCTTTGTTGTCGAGTTATGGCGCATTTTCGACCTAAAAATGCCGTTTCCGGGCCAACCAAAGGCTACCGCCGCAAACGAAGGTCAGATTCGTGTTCAGCGACCTCGAATTAGTAGAAAAACACATTTTTCGCGATTTTTTGAAAACCTTTTTGAAACGGGTCAAAAATGGCCTGAAAAAGGCCATTTTCTCGGAAACCAAGCGAAACGAGGCCAAACCGACCGCGCCATTGAATTCGCCGTGCCCGAAAACCCCTTCTAGACACCTCGCGCGCCAATCGGGGACAAAAATTTTTTGGCCCAACCAACCCCAACGGGGTTAGTTCATGCTTTTTTTCGATTTTTGACGATTTTCAAAAATTTCGAGTTAACAGCGGTAATTTACTAATTCGAGGTCGCTGATTCCGAATTCTGTGTCCGTTTCGCGTTTGGAGCCTTTGTTGTCGAGTTATGGCCGATTTGCGACCTAAAAATGCCGTTTCCGGGCCAACCAAAGGCTACCGCCGCAAACGAACGTCAGATTCGTGTTCAGCGACCTCGAATTAGTAGAAAAACACATTTTTCGCGATTTTTTGAAAACCTTGTTGAAACGGGGCAAAAATGGCCTGAAAAAGGCCATTTTCTCGGAAACTAAGCGAAACGAGGCCAAACCGACCGCGCCATTGAATTCGCCGTGCCCGAAAACCCCTTCTAGACACCTCGCGCGCCCCTCGGGGACAAAAAATTTTTTGGCCCAAAAAACACCAAAGGGGTTAGTTCATGCTTTTTTTCGATTTTTGACGATTTTCAAAAATTTCGAGTTAACAGCGGTAATTTACTAATTCGAGGTCGCTGATTCCGAATTCTGTGTCCGTTTCGCGTTTGGAGCCATTGTTGTCGAGTTAAGGCGCATTTTCGACCTAAAAATGCCGTTTCCGGGCCAACCAAAGGCTACCGCCGCAAACGAACGTCAGATTCGTGTTCAGCGACCTCGAATTAGTAGAAAAACACATTTTTCGCGATTTTTTGAAAACCTTTTTTGAAACGGGTCAAAAATGGCCTGAAAAAAGGCCATTTTCTCGGAAACCAAGCGAAACGAGGCCAAACCGACCGCGCCATTGAATTCGCCGTGCCCGAAAACCCCCTTCTAGACACCTCGCGCGCCAATCGGGGACAAAAAATTTTTTGGCCCAAAAAACACCAAAGGGGTTAGTTCATGCTTTTTTTCGATTTTTGACGATTTTCAAAAATTTCGAGTTAACAGCGGTAATTTACTAATTCGAGGTCGCTGATTCCGAATTCTGTGTCCGTTTCGCGTTTGGAGCCTTTGTTGTCGAGTTATGGCCGATTTGCGACCTAAAAATGCCGTTTCCGGGCCAACCAAAGGCTACCGCCGCAAACGAACGTCAGATTCGTGTTCAGCGACCTCGAATTAGTAGAAAAACACATTTTTCGCGATTTTTTGAAAACCTTTTTGAAACGGGTCAAAAATGGCCTGAAAAAGGCCATTTTCTGGGAAACCAAGCGAAACGAGGCCAAACCGACCGCGCCATTGAATTCGCCGTGCCCGAAAACCCCTTCTAGACACCTCGCGCGCCAATCGGAGACAAAAATTTTTTGGCCCAAAAAACACCAAAGGGGTTAGTTCATGCTTTTTTTCGATTTTTGGCGATTTTCAAAAATTTCGAGATAAGAGCGGTAATTTACTAATTCGAGGTCGCTGATTCCGAATTCTGTGTCCGTTTCGCGTTTGGAGCCTTTGTTGTCGAGTTAAGGCGCATTTTCGACCTAAAAATGCCGTTTCCGGGCCAACCAAAGGCTACCGCCGCAAACGAAAGTCAGATTCGTGTTCAGCGACCTCGAATTAGTAGAAAAACACATTTTTCGCGATTTTTTGAAAACCTTTTTGAAACGGGTCAAAAATGGCCTGAAAAAAGGCCATTTTCTCGGAAACCAAGCGAAACGAGGCCAAACCGACCGCGCCATTGAATTCGCCGTGCCCGAAAACCCCCTTCTAGACACCTCGCGCGCCAATCGGGGACAAAAAATTTTTTGGCCCAAAAAACACCAAAGGGGTTAGTTCATGCTTTTTTTCGATTTTTGACGATTTTCAAAAATTTCGAGTTAACAGCGGTAATTTACTAATTCGAGGTCGCTGATTCCGAATTCTGTGTCCGTTTCGCGTTTGGAGCCTTTGTTGTCGAGTTAAGGCGCATTTTCGACCTAAAAATGCCGTTTCCGGGCCAACCAAAGGCTACCGCCGCAAACGAAAGTCAGATTCGTGTTCAGCGACCTCGAATTAGTAGAAAAACACATTTTTCGCGATTTTTTGAAAACCTTTTTGAAACGGGTCAAAAATGGCCTGAAAAAAGGCCATTTTCTCGTAAATCAAGCGAAATGAGGCCAAACCGACCGCGCCATTGAATTCGCCGTGCCCGAAAACCCCCTTCTAGACACCTCGCGCGCCAATCGGGGACAAAAAATTTTTTGGCCCAAAAAACACCAAAGGGGTTAGTTCATGCTTTTTTTCGATTTTTGACGATTTTCAAAAATTTCGAGTTAACAGCGGTAATTTACTAATTCGAGGTCGCTGATTCCGAATTCTGTGTCCGTTTCGCGTTTGGAGCCTTTGTTGTCGAGTTATGGCCGATTTTCGACCTAAAAATGCCGTTTCCGGGCCAACCAAAGGCTACCGCCGCAAACGAAGGTCAGATTCGTGTTCAGCGACCTCGAATTAGTAGAAAAACACATTTTTCGCGATTTTTTGAAAACCTTTTTGAAACGGGTCAAAAATGGCCTGAAAAAAGGCCATTTTCTCGGAAACCAAGCGAAACGAGGCCAAACCGACCGCGCCATTGAATTCGCCGTGCCCGAAAACCCCCTTCTAGACACCTCGCGCGCCAATCGGGGACAAAAAATTTTTTGGCCCAAAAAACACCAAAGGGGTTAGTTCATGCTTTTTTTCGATTTTTGACGATTTTCAAAAATTTCGAGTTAACAGCGGTAATTTACTAATTCGAGGTCGCTGATTCCGAATTCTGTGTCCGTTTCGCGTTTGGAGCCATTGTTGTCGAGTTAAGGCGCATTTTCGACCTAAAAATGCCGTTTCCGGGCCAACCAAAGGCTACCGCCGCAAACGAACGTCAGATTCGTGTTCAGCGACCTCGAATTAGTAGAAAAACACATTTTTCGCGATTTTTTGAAAACCTTTTTGAAACGGGTCAAAAATGGCCTGAAAAAGGCCATTTTCTCGGAAACCAAGCGAAACGAGGCCAAAACGACCGCGCCATTGAATTCGCCGTGCCCGAAAACCCCCTTCTAGACACCTCGCGCGCCAATCGGCGACAAAAAATTTTTTGGCCCAAAAAACACCAAAGGGGTTAGTTCATGCTTTTTTTCGATTTTTGGCGATTTTCAAAAATTTCGAGATAAGAGCGGTAATTTACTAATTCGAGGTCGCTGATTCCGAATTCGGTGTCCGTTTCGCGTTTGGAGCCTTTGTTGTCGAGTTATGGCGCATTTTCGACCTAAAAATGCCGTTTCCGGGCCAACCAAAGGCTACCGCCGCAAACGAACGTCAGATTCGTGTTCAGCGACCTCGAATTAGTAGAAAAACACATTTTTCGCAATTTTTTGAAAACCTTTTTGAAACGGGTCAAAAATGGCCTGAAAAAAGGCCATTTTCTCGGAAACCAAGCGAAACGAGGCCAAACCGACCGCGCCATTGAATTCGCCGTGGCCGAAAACCCCCTTCTAGACACCTCGCGCGCCAATCGGCGACAAAAAATTTTTTGGCCCAAAAAACACCAAAGGGGTTAGTTCATGCTTTTTTTCGATTTTTGACGATTTTCAAAAATTTCGAGATAAGAGTGGTAATTTACTAATTCGAGGTCGCTGATTCCGAATTCGGTGTCCGTTTCGCGTTTGGAGCCTTTGTTGTCGAGTTATGGCGCATTTTTGACCTAAAAATGCCGTTTCCGGGCCAACCAAAGGCTACCGCCGCAAACGAAGGTCAGATTCGTGTTCAGCGACCTCGAATTAGTAGAAAAACACATTTTTCGCGATTTTTTGAAAACCTTTTTGAAACGGGTCAAAAATGGCCTGAAAAAAGGCCATTTTCTCGTAAATCAAGCGAAATGAGGCCAAACCGACCGCGCCATTGAATTCGCCGTGCCCGAAAACCCCCTTCTAGACACCTCGCGCGCCAATCGGGGACAAAAAATTTTTTGGCCCAAAAAACACGAAAGGGGTTAGTTCATGCTTTTTTTCGATTTTTGACGATTTTCAAAAATTTCGAGATAAGAGCGGTAATTTACTAATTCGAGGTCGCTGATTCCGAATTCGGTGTCCGTTTCGCGTTTGGAACCTTTGTTGTCGAGTTATGGCGCATTTTCGACCTAAAAATGCCGTTTCCGGGCCAACCAAAGGCTACCGCCGCAAACGAAGGTCAGATTCGTGTTCAGCGACCTCGAATTAGTAGAAAAACACATTTTTCGCGATTTTTTGAAAACCTTTTTGAAACGGGTCAAAAATGGCCTGAAAAAAGGCCATTTTCTCGGAAACCAAGCGAAACGAGGCCAAACCGACCGCGCCATTGAATTCGCCGTGCCCGAAAACCCCCTTCTAGACACCTCGCGCGCCAATCGGGGACAAAAATTTTTTGGCCCAAAAAACACCAAAGGGGTTAGTTCATGCTTTTTTTCGATTTTTGACGATTTTCAAAAATTTCGAGTTAACAGCGGTAATTTACTAATTCGAGGTCGCTGATTCCGAATTCTGTGTCCGTTTCGCGTTTGGAGCCTTTGTTGTCGAGTTATGGCCGATTTGCGACCTAAAAATGCCGTTTCCGGGCCAACCAAAGGCTACCGCCGCAAACGAACGTCAGATTCGTGTTCAGCGACCTCGAATTAGTAGAAAAACACATTTTTCGCGATTTTTTGAAAACCTTTTTGAAACGGGTCAAAAATGGCCTGAAAAAAGGCCATTTTCTCGGAAACCAAGCGAAACGAGGCCAAACCGACCGCGCCATTGAATTCGCCGTGCCCGAAAACCCCCTTCTAGAACCCTCGCGCGCCAAGCGGGGACAAACAATTGTTTGGCCCAAACAACACCCCAGGGGTTAGTTCATGCTTTTTTTCGATTTTTGACGATTTTCAAAAATTTCGAGTTAACAGCGGTAATTTACTAATTCGAGGTCGCTGATTCCGAATTCTGTGTCCGTTTCGCGTTTGGAGCCATTGTTGTCGAGTTAAGGCGCATTTTCGACCTAAAAATGCCGTTTCCGGGCCAACCAAAGGCTACCGCCGCAAACGAACGTCAGATTCGTGTTCAGCGACCTCGAATTAGTAGAAAAACACATTTTTCGCGATTTTTTGAAAACCTTTTTGAAACGGGTCAAAAATGGCCTGAAAAAGGCCATTTTCTCGGAAACCAAGCGAAACGAGGCCAAACCGACCGCGCCATTGAATTCGCCGTGCCCGAAAACCCCTTCTAGACACCTCGCGCGCCAATCGGGGACAAAAAATTTTTAGCCCAAAAAACACCAAAGGGGTTAGTTCATGCTTTTTTTCGATTTTTGACGATTTTCAAAAATTTCGAGTTAACAGCGGTAATTTACTAATTCGAGGTCGCTGATTCCGAATTCTGTGTCCGTTTCGCGTTTGGAGCCTTTGTTGTCGAGTTATGGCCGATTTGCGACCTAAAAATGCCGTTTCCGGGCCAACCAAAGGCTACCGCCGCAAACGAACGTCAGATTCGTGTTCAGCGACCTCGAATTAGTAGAAAAACACATTTTTCGCGATTTTTTGAAAACCTTTTTGAAACGGGTCAAAAATGGCCTGAAAAAGGCCATTTTCTCGGAAACCAAGCGAAACGAGGCCAAACCGACCGCGCCATTGAATTCGCCGTGCCCGAAAACCCCTTCTAGACACCTCGCGCGCCAATCGGGGACAAAAAATTTTTTGGCCCAAAAACACCAAAGGGGTTAGTTCATGCTTTTTTTCGATTTTTGGCGATTTTCAAAAATTTCGAGATAAGAGCGGTAATTTACTAATTCGAGGTCGCTGATTCCGAATTCTGTGTCCGTTTCGCGTTTGGAGCCTTTGTTGTCGAGTTAAGGCGCATTTTCGACCTAAAAATGCCGTTTCCGGGCCAACCAAAGGCTACCGCCGCAAACGAAAGTCAGATTCGTGTTCAGCGACCTCGAATTAGTAGAAAAACACATTTTTCGCGATTTTTTGAAAACCTTTTTGAAACGGGTCAAAAATGGCCTGAAAAAAGGCCATTTTCTCGGAAACCAAGCGAAACGAGGCCAAACCGACCGCGCCATTGAATTCGCCGTGCCCGAAAACCCCCTTCTAGACACCTCGCGCGCCAATCGGGGACAAAAAATTTTTTGGCCCAAAAAACACCAAAGGGGTTAGTTCATGCTTTTTTTCGATTTTTGACGATTTTCAAAAATTTCGAGTTAACAGCGGTAATTTACTAATTCGAGGTCGCTGATTCCGAATTCTGTGTCCGTTTCGCGTTTGGAGCCTTTGTTGTCGAGTTATGGCCGATTTGCGACCTAAAAATGCCGTTTCCGGGCCAACCAAAGGCTACCGCCGCAAACGAACGTCAGATTCGTGTTCAGCGACCTCGAATTAGTAGAAAAACACATTTTTCGCGATTTTTTGAAAACCTTTTTGAAACGGGTCAAAAATGGCCTGAAAAAAGGCCATTTTCTCGGAAACCAAGCGAAACGAGGCCAAACCGACCGCGCCATTGAATTCGCCGTGCCCGAAAACCCCCTTCTAGACACCTCGCGCGCCAATCGGGGACAAAAAATTTTTTGGCCCAAAAAACACCAAAGGGGTTAGTTCATGCTTTTTTTCGATTTTTGGCGATTTTCAAAAATTTCGAGATAAGAGCGGTAATTTACTAATTCGAGGTCGCTGATTCCGAATTCTGTGTCCGTTTCGCGTTTGGAGCCTTTGTTGTCGAGTTAAGGCGCATTTTCGACCTAAAAATGCCGTTTCCGGGCCAACCAAAGGCTACCGCCGCAAACGAAAGTCAGATTCGTGTTCAGCGACCTCGAATTAGTAGAAAAACACATTTTTCGCGATTTTTTGAAAACCTTTTTGAAACGGGTCAAAAATGGCCTGAAAAAAGGCCATTTTCTCGGAAACCAAGCGAAACGAGGCCAAACCGACCGCGCCATTGAATTCGCCGTGCCCGAAAACCCCCTTCTAGACACCTCGCGCGCCAATCGGGGACAAAAAATTTTTTGGCCCAAAAAACACCAAAGGGTAACGTTAGTTCATGCTTTTTTTCGATTTTTGACGATTTTCAAAAATTTCGAGTTAACAGCGGTAATTTACTAATTCGAGGTCGCTGATTCCGAATTCGGTGTCCGTTTCGCGTTTGGAACCTTTGTTGTCGAGTTATGGCGCATTTTCGACCTAAAAATGCCGTTTCCGGGCCAACCAAAGGCTACCGCCGCAAACGAAGGTCAGATTCGTGTTCAGCGACCTCGAATTAGTAGAAAAACACATTTTTCGCGATTTTTTGAAAACCTTTTTGAAACGGGTCAAAAATGGCCTGAAAAAAGGCCATTTTCTCGGAAACCAAGCGAAACGAGGCCAAACCGACCGCGCCATTGAATTCGCCGTGCCCGAAAACCCCCTTCTAGACACCTCGCGCGCCAATCGGGGACAAAAAATTTTTTGGCCCAAAAAACACCAAAGGGGTTAGTTCATGCTTTTTTTCGATTTTTGACGATTTTCAAAAATTTCGAGTTAACAGCGGTAATTTACTAATTCGAGGTCGCTGATTCCGAATTCTGTGTCCGTTTCGCGTTTGGAGCCATTGTTGTCGAGTTAAGGCGCATTTTCGACCTAAAAATGCCGTTTCCGGGCCAACCAAAGGCTACCGCCGCAAACGAACGTCAGATTCGTGTTCAGCGACCTCGAATTAGTAGAAAAACACATTTTTCGCGATTTTTTGAAAACCTTTTTGAAACGGGTCAAAAATGGCCTGAAAAAAGGCCATTTTCTCGGAAACCAAGCGAAACGAGGCCAAAACGACCGCGCCATTGAATTCGCCGTGCCCGAAAACCCCCTTCTAGACACCTCGCGCGCCAATCGGCGACAAAAAATTTTTTGGCCCAAAAAACACCAAAGGGGTTAGTTCATGCTTTTTTTCGATTTTTGGCGATTTTCAAAAATTTCGAGATAAGAGCGGTAATTTACTAATTCGAGGTCGCTGATTCCGAATTCGGTGTCCGTTTCGCGTTTGGAGCCTTTGTTGTCGAGTTATGGCGCATTTTCGACCTAAAAATGCCGTTTCCGGGCCAACCAAAGGCTACCGCCGCAAACGAACGTCAGATTCGTGTTCAGCGACCTCGAATTAGTAGAAAAACACATTTTTCGTAATTTTTCGAGAACCTTTTTGAAACGGGTCAAAAATGGCCTGAAACAAGGCCATTTTCTCGGAAACCAAGCGAAACGAGGCCAAACCGACCGCGCCATTGAATTCGCCGTGGCCGAAAACCCCCTTCTAGACACCTCGCGCGCTGATCAGGAGAAAAAAATTTTTGGCCCAAAAAACACCGAAGGGGTTAATAGTTCATGGTTTTTTTCGATTTTTGATGATTTTCAAAAATTTCGAAATAGGAGCGGTAATTTACTAATTCGAGGTCGCTGATTCCGAATTCGGTGTCCGTTTTTCGTTTCGAGCCTTTATTGTCGAGTTACCGCCGATTTTCGCCCTAAAAATGCCGTTTCCGGGCCAACCAAAGGCTGCCGCCGCAAATGAACGTCAGATTCGTGTTCACCAGCCTCAAATTAATCTAAAAACACATTTTTCGCGATTTTTTGAAAACTTTTTTGAAACGGTTCAAAAATGGTCTGGAAAAAGGCCATTTTCTCGGAAATCAAGCGAAATGAGGCCAAATCGACCACGCCATTGAATTTGCCGTGGCCAAAAACCCCCATCTAGACACCTCGCGCGCTAATCGGGAGCAAAAAATTTTTTAGCCCAAAAAACACCAAAGGGGTTAGTTCATGCTTTTTTTCGATTTTTGACGATTTTCAAAAATTTCGAGATAAGAGCGGTAATTTACTAATTCGAGGTCGCTGATTCCGAATTCGGTGTCCGTTTCGCGTTTGGAACCTTTGTTGTCGAGTTATGGCGCATTTTCGACCTAAAAATGCCGTTTCCGGGCCAACCAAAGGCTACCGCCGCAAACGAAGGTCAGATTCGTGTTCAGCGACCTCGAATTAGTAGAAAAACACATTTTTCGCGATTTATTGAAAACCTTTTTGAAACGGGTCAAAAATGGCCTGAAAAAAGGCCATTTTCTCGGAAACCAAGCGAAACGAGGCCAAACCGACCGCGCCATTGAATTCGCCGTGCCCGACCACCCGCTTCTTGACAGCTCGCGCGCCAATCGGGTACAAAAAATTGTGTGGCCCAAAAAACACCAAAGGGGTTAGTTCATGCTTTTTTTCGATTTTTGACGATTTTCAAAAATTTCGAGATAAGAGCGGTAATTTACTAATTCGAGGTCGCTGATTCCGAATTCGGTGTCCGTTTCGCGTTTGGAACCTTTGTTGTCGAGTTATGGCGCATTTTCGACCTAAAAATGCCGTTTCCGGGCCAACCAAAGGCTACCGCCGCAAACGAAGGTCAGATTCGTGTTCAGCGACCTCGAATTAGTAGAAAAACACATTTTTCGCGATTTATTGAAAACCTTTTTGAAACGGGTCAAAAATGGCCTGAAAAAAGGCCATTTTCTCGGAAACCAAGCGAAACGAGGCCAAACCGACCGCGCCATTGAATTCGCCGTGCCCGAAAACCCCCTTCTAGACACCTCGCGCGCCAATCGGGGACAAAAAATTTTTGGCCCAAAAAACACCAAAGGGGTTAGTTCATGCTTTTTTTCGATTTTTGACGATTTTCAAAAATTTCGAGTTAACAGCGGTAATTTACTAATTCGAGGTCGCTGATTCCGAATTCTGTGTCCGTTTCGCGTTTGGAGCCTTTGTTGTCGAGTTATGGCCGATTTGCGACCTAAAAATGCCGTTTCCGGGCCAACCAAAGGCTACGGCCGCAAACGAACGTCAGATTCGTGTTCAGCGACCTCGAATTAGTAGAAAAACACATTTTTCGCGATTTTTTGAAAACCTTTTTGAAACGGGTCAAAAATGGCCTGAAAAAAGGCCATTTTCTCGGAAACCAAGCGAAACGAGGCCATACCGGCCGCGCCCTTGAATTCGCCGTGCCCGACAGCCCCCTTCTAGGCCCCGCGCGCGCCGATCGGGGCCCAAAAACTTTTTGGCCCAACAAACACCACAGGGGTTAGTTCATGCTTTTTTTCGATTTTTGACGATTTTCAAAAATTTCGAGTTAACAGCGGTAATTTACTAATTCGAGGTCGCTGATTCCGAATTCTGTGTCCGTTTCGCGTTTGGAGCCTTTGTTGTCGAGTTATGGCCGATTTGCGACCTAAAAATGCCGTTTCCGGGCCAACCAAAGGCTACGGCCGCAAACGAACGTCAGATTCGTGTTCAGCGACCTCGAATTAGTAGAAAAACACATTTTTCGCGATTTTTTGAAAACCTTTTTGAAACGGGTCAAAAATGGCCTGAAAAAAGGCCATTTTCTCGGAAACCAAGCGAAACGAGGCCAAACCGACCGCGCCATTGACTTCGCCGTGCCCGAAAACCCCTTCTAGACACCTCGCGCGCCAATCGGGGACAAAAATTTTTGGCCCAAAAAACCCACCAGGGGTTAGTTCATGCTTTTTTTCGATTTTTGACGATTTTCAAAAATTTCGAGTTAACAGCGGTAATTTACTAATTCGAGGTCGCTGATTCCGAATTCTGTGTCCGTTTCGCGTTTGGAGCCTTTGTTGTCGAGTTATGGCCGATTTGCGACCTGAAAATGCCGTTTCCGGGCCAACCAAAGGCTACCGCCGCAAACGAACGTCAGATTCGTGTTCAGCGACCTCGAATTAGTAGAAAAACACATTTTTCGCGATTTTTTGAAAACCTTTTTGAAACGGGTCAAAAATGGCCTGAAAAAAGGCCATTTTCTCGGAAACCAAGCGAAACGAGGCCAAACCGACCGCGCCATTGAATTCGCCGTGCCCGAAAACCCCCTTCTAGACACCTCGCGCGCCAATCGGGGACAAAAAATTTTTTGGCCCAAAAAACACCAAAGGGGTTAGTTCATGCTTTTTTTCGATTTTTGACGATTTTCAAAAATTTCGAGTTAACAGCGGTAATTTACTAATTCGAGGTCGCTGATTCCGAATTCTGTGTCCGTTTCGCGTTTGGAGCCTTTGTTGTCGAGTTATGGCCGATTTGCGACCTGAAAATGCCGTTTCCGGGCCAACCAAAGGCTACCGCCGCAAACGAACGTCAGATTCGTGTTCAGCGACCTCGAATTAGTAGAAAAACACATTTTTCGCGATTTTTTGAAAACCTTTTTGAAACGGGTCAAAAATGGCCTGAAAAAGGCCATTTTCTCGGAAACCAAGCGAAACGAGGCCAAACCGACCGCGCCATTGAATTCGCCGTGCCCGAAAACCCCCTTCTAGACACCTCGCGCGCCAATCGGGGACAAAAAATTTTTTGGCCCAAAAAACACCAAAGGGGTTAGTTCATGCTTTTTTTCGATTTTTGACGATTTTCAAAAATTTCGAGTTAACAGCGGTAATTTACTAATTCGAGGTCGCTGATTCCGAATTCGGTGTCCGTTTCGCGTTTGGAGCCTTTGTTGTCGAGTTATGGCGCATTTTCGACCTAAAAATGCCGTTTCCGGGCCAACCAAAGGCTACCGCCGCAAACGAAAGTCAGATTCGTGTTCAGCGACCTCGAATTAGTAGAAAAACACATTTTTCGCGATTTTATGAAAAACTTTTTGAAACGGGTCAAAAATGGCCTGAAAAAAGGCCATTTTCTCGGAAACGAAGCGAAACGAGGCCAAACCGACCGCGCCATTGAATTCGCCGTGCCCGAAAACCCCTTCTAGACACCTCGCGCGCCAATCGGCGACAAAAATTTTTTGGCCCAAAAAACACCAAAGGGGTTAGTTCATGCTTTTTTTCGATTTTTGGCGATTTTCAAAAATTTCGAGATAAGAGCGGTAATTTACTAATTCGAGGTCGCTGATTCCGAATTCGGTGTCCGTTTCGCGTTTGGAGCCTTTGTTGTCGAGTTATGGCGCATTTTCGACCTAAAAATGCCGTTTCCGGGCCAACCAAAGGCTACCGCCGCAAACGAAGGTCAGATTCGTGTTCAGCGACCTCGAATTAGTAGAAAAACACATTTTTCGCGATTTATTGAAAACCTTTTTGAAACGGGTCAAAAATGGCCTGAAAAAAGGCCATTTTCTCGGAAACCAAGCGAAACGAGGCCAAACCGACCGCGCCATTGAATTCGCCGTGCCCGAAAACCCCCTTCTAGACACCTCGCGCGCCAATCGGGGACAAAAAATTTTTTGGCCCAAAAAACACCAAAGGGGTTAGTTCATGCTTTTTTTCGATTTTTGACGATTTTCAAAAATTTCGAGTTAACAGCGGTAATTTACTAATTCGAGGTCGCTGATTCCGAATTCTGTGTCCGTTTCGCGTTTGGAGCCTTTGTTGTCGAGTTATGGCCGATTTGCGACCTAAAAATGCCGTTTCCGGGCCAACCAAAGGCTACGGCCGCAAACGAACGTCAGATTCGTGTTCAGCGACCTCGAATTAGTAGAAAAACACATTTTTCGCGATTTTTTGAAAACCTTTTTGAAACGGGTCAAAAATGGCCTGAAAAAAGGCCATTTTCTCGGAAACCAAGCGAAACGAGGCCAAACCGACCGCGCCATTGAATTCGCCGTGCCCGAAAACCCCTTCTAGACACCTCGCGCGCCAATCGGGGACAAAAATTTTTTGGCCCAAAAACACCAAAGGGGTTAGTTCATGCTTTTTTCGATTTTTGACGATTTTCAAAAATTTCGAGTTAACAGCGGTAATTTACTAATTCGAGGTCGCTGATTCCGAATTCTGTGTCCGTTTCGCGTTTGGAGCCTTTGTTGTCGAGTTATGGCCGATTTGCGACCTGAAAATGCCGTTTCCGGGCCAACCAAAGGCTACCGCCGCAAACGAACGTCAGATTCGTGTTCAGCGACCTCGAATTAGTAGAAAAACACATTTTTCGCGATTTTTTGAAAACCTTTTTGAAACGGGTCAAAAATGGCCTGAAAAAAGGCCATTTTCTCGGAAACCAAGCGAAACGAGGCCAAACCGACCGCGCCATTGAATTCGCCGTGCCCGAAAACCCCTTCTAGACACCTCGCGCGCCACTCGGGTAAAAAAATTTTTTTGGCCCAAAAAACACCAAAGGGGTTAGTTCATGCTTTTTTTCGATTTTTGACGATTTTCAAAAATTTCGAGTTAACAGCGGTAATTTACTAATTCGAGGTCGCTGATTCCGAATTCGGTGTCCGTTTCGCGTTTGGAGCCTTTGTTGTCGAGTTATGGCGCATTTTCGACCTAAAAATGCCGTTTCCGGGCCAACCAAAGGCTACCGCCGCAAACGAAAGTCAGATTCGTGTTCAGCGACCTCGAATTAGTAGAAAAACACATTTTTCGCGATTTTATGAAAAACTTTTTGAAACGGGTCAAAAATGGCCTGAAAAAAGGCCATTTTCTCGGAAACGAAGCGAAACGAGGCCAAACCGACCGCGCCATTGAATTCGCCGTGCCCGAAAACCCCCTTCTAGACACCTCGCGCGCCAATCGGCGACAAAAAATTTTTTGGCCCAAAAAACACCAAAGGGGTTAGTTCATGCTTTTTTTCGATTTTTGACGATTTTCAAAAATTTCGAGTTAACAGCGGTAATTTACTAATTCGAGGTCGCTGATTCCGAATTCTGTGTCCGTTTCGCGTTTGGAGCCTTTGTTGTCGAGTTATGGCGCATTTTCGACCTAAAAATGCCGTTTCCGGGCCAACCAAAGGCTACCGCCGCAAACGAAAGTCAGATTCGTGTTCAGCGACCTCGAATTAGTAGAAAAACACATTTTTCGCGATTTTATGAAAAACTTTTTGAAACGGGTCAAAAATGGCCTGAAAAAAGGCCATTTTCTCGGAAACGATGCGAAACGAGGCCAAACCGACCGCGCCATTGAATTCGCCGTGCCCGAAAACCCCCTTCTAGACACCTCGCGCGCCAATCGGCGACAAAAAATTTTTTGGCCCAAAAAACACCAAAGGGGTTAGTTCATGCTTTTTTTCGATTTTTGGCGATTTTCAAAAATTTCGAGATAAGAGCGGTAATTTACTAATTCGAGGTCGCTGATTCCGAATTCGGTGTCCGTTTCGCGTTTGGAGCCTTTGTTGTCGAGTTATGGCGCATTTTCGACCTAAAAATGCCGTTTCCGGGCCAACCAAAGGCTACCGCCGCAAACGAACGTCAGATTCGTGTTCAGTGACCTCGAATTAGTAGAGAAACACATTTTTCGCAATTTTTTGAAAACCTTTTTGAAACGGGTCAAAAATGGCCTGAAAAAAGGCCATTTTCTCGGAAACCAAGCGAAACGAGGCCAAACCGACCGCGCCATTGAATTCGCCGTGGCCGAAAACCCCCTTCTAGACACCTCGCGCGCCAATCGGGGACAAAAAATTTTTTGGCCCAAAAAACACCATAGGGGTTAGTTCATGCTTTTTTTCGATTTTTGACGATTTTCAAAAATTTCGAGATAAGAGCGGTAATTTACTAATTCGAGGTCGCTGATTCCGAATTCGGTGTCCGTTTCGCGTTTGGAGCCTTTGTTGTCGAGTTATGGCCGATTTGCGACCTAAAAATGCCGTTTCCGGGCCAACCAAAGGCTACGGCCGCAAACGAACGTCAGATTCGTGTTCAGCGACCTCGAATTAGTAGAAAAACACATTTTTCGCGATTTTTTGAAAACCTTTTTGAAACGGGTCAAAAATGGCCTGAAAAAAGGCCATTTTCTCGGAAACCAAGCGAAACGAGGCCAAACCGACCGCGCCATTGAATTCGCCGTGCCCGAAAACCCCCTTCTAGACACCTCGCGCGCCAATCGGGGACAAAAAATTTTTTGGCCCAAAAAACACCAAAGGGGTTAGTTCATGCTTTTTTTCGATTTTTGACGATTTTCAAAAATTTCGAGTTAACAGCGGTAATTTACTAATTCGAGGTCGCTGATTCCGAATTCTGTGTCCGTTTCGCGTTTGGAGCCTTTGTTGTCGAGTTATGGCCGATTTGCGACCTGAAAATGCCGTTTCCGGGCCAACCAAAGGCTACCGCCGCAAACGAACGTCAGATTCGTGTTCAGCGACCTCGAATTAGTAGAAAAACACATTTTTCGCGATTTTATGAAAAACTTTTTGAAACGGGTCAAAAATGGCCTGAAAAAAGGCCATTTTCTCGGAAACGAAGCGAAACGAGGCCAAACCGACCGCGCCATTGAATTCGCCGTGCCCGAAAACCCCCTTCTAGACACCTCGCGCGCCAATCGGGGACAAAAAATTTTTTGGCCCAAAAAACACCAAAGGGGTTAGTTCATGCTTTTTTTCGATTTTTGACGATTTTCAAAAATTTCGAGTTAACAGCGGTAATTTACTAATTCGAGGTCGCTGATTCCGAATTCTGTGTCCGTTTCGCGTTTGGAGCCTTTGTTGTCGAGTTATGGCCGATTTGCGACCTGAAAATGCCGTTTCCGGGCCAACCAAAGGCTACCGCCGCAAACGAACGTCAGATTCGTGTTCAGCGACCTCGAATTAGTAGAAAAACACATTTTTCGCGATTTTATGAAAAACTTTTTGAAACGGGTCAAAAATGGCCTGAAAAAAGGCCATTTTCTCGGAAACGACGCGAAACGAGGCCAAACCGACCGCGCCATTGAATTCGCCGTGCCCGAAAACCCCCTTCTAGACACCTCGCGCGCCAATCGGCGACAAAAAATTTTTTGGCCCAAAAAACACCAAAGGGGTTAGTTCATGCTTTTTTTCGATTTTTGGCGATTTTCAAAAATTTCGAGATAAGAGCGGTAATTTACTAATTCGAGGTCGCTGATTCCGAATTCGGTGTCCGTTTCGCGTTTGGAGCCTTTGTTGTCGAGTTATGGCGCATTTTCGACCTAAAAATGCCGTTTCCGGGCCAACCAAAGGCTACCGCCGCAAACGAACGTCAGATTCGTGTTCAGTGACCTCGAATTAGTAGAGAAACACATTTTTCGCAATTTTTTGAAAACCTTTTTGAAACGGGTCAAAAATGGCCTGAAAAAAGGCCATTTTCTCGGAAACCAAGCGAAACGAGGCCAAACCGACCGCGCCATTGAATTCGCCGTGGCCGAAAACCCCCTTCTAGACACCTCGCGCGCCAATCGGGGACAAAAAATTTTTTGGCCCAAAAAACACCATAGGGGTTAGTTCATGCTTTTTTTCGATTTTTGACGATTTTCAAAAATTTCGAGATAAGAGCGGTAATTTACTAATTCGAGGTCGCTGATTCCGAATTCGGTGTCCGTTTCGCGTTTGGAACCTTTGTTGTCGAGTTATGGCGCATTTTCGACCTAAAAATGCCGTTTCCGGGCCAACCAAAGGCTACCGCCGCAAACGAAGGTCAGATTCGTGTTCAGCGACCTCGAATTAGTAGAAAAACACATTTTTCGCGATTTATTGAAAACCTTTTTGAAACGGGTCAAAAATGGCCTGAAAAAAGGCCATTTTCTCGGAAACCAAGCGAAACGAGGCCAAACCGACCGCGCCATTGAATTCGCCGTGCCCGAAAACCCCTTCTAGACACCTCGCGCGCCAATCGGGGACAAAAAATTTTTTGGCCCAAAAACACCCAAGCGGTTCGTTCCTGCTTTTTTTCGATTTTTGACGATTTTCAAAAATTTCGAGTTAACAGCGGTAATTTACTAATTCGAGGTCGCTGATTCCGAATTCTGTGTCCGTTTCGCGTTTGGAGCCTTTGTTGTCGAGTTATGGCCGATTTGCGACCTAAAAATGCCGTTTCCGGGCCAACCAAAGGCTACCGCCGCAAACGAACGTCAGATTCGTGTTCAGCGACCTCGAATTAGTAGAAAAACACATTTTTCGCGATTTTTTGAAAACCTTTTTGAAACGGGTCAAAAATGGCCTGAAAAAAGGCCATTTTCTCGGAAACCAAGCGAAACGAGGCCAAACCGACCGCGCCATTGAATTCGCCGTGCCCGAAAACCCCCTTCTAGACACCTCGCGCGCCAATCGGGGACAAAAAATTTTTTGGCCCAAAAAACACCAAAGGGGTTAGTTCATGCTTTTTTTCGATTTTTGACGATTTTCAAAAATTTCGAGATAAGAGCGGTAATTTACTAATTCGAGGTCGCTGATTCCGAATTCGGTGTCCGTTTCGCGTTTGGAGCCTTTGTTGTCGAGTTATGGCGCATTTTCGACCTAAAAATGCCGTTTCCGGGCCAACCAAAGGCTACCGCCGCAAACGAACGTCAGATTCGTGTTCAGCGACCTCGAATTAGTAGAGAAACACATTTTTCGCAATTTTTTGAAAACCTTTTTGAAACGGGTCAAAAATGGCCTGAAAAAAGGCCATTTTCTCGGAAACCAAGCGAAACGAGGCCAAACCGACCGCGCCATTGAATTCGCCGTGGCCGAAAACCCCCTTCTAGACACCTCGCGCGCCAATCGGCGACAAAAAATTTTTTGGCCCAAAAAACACCAAAGGGGTTAGTTCATGCTTTTTTTCGATTTTTGGCGATTTTCAAAAATTTCGAGATAAGAGTGGTAATTTACTAATTCGAGGTCGCTGATTTCGAATTCGGTGTCCGTTTCGCGTTTGGAGCCTTTGTTGTCGAGTTATGGCGCATTTTCGACCTAAAAATGCCGTTTCCGGGCCAACCAAAGGCTACCGCCGCAAACGAACGTCAGATTCGTGTTCAGCGACCTCGAATTAGTAGAAAAACACATTTTTCGCGATTTTATGAAAAACTTTTTGAAACGGGTCAAAAATGGCCTGAAAAAAGGCCATTTTCTCGGAAACCAAGCAAAACGAGGCCAAACCGACCGCGCCATTGAATTCGCAGTGCCCGAAAACCCCCTTCTAGACACCTCGCGCGCCAATCGGGGACAAAAAATTTTTTGGCCCAAAAAACACCAAAGGGGTTAGTTCATGCTTTTTTTCGATTTTTGGCGATTTTCAAAAATTTCGAGATAAGAGCGGTAATTTACTAATTCGAGGTCGCTGATTCCGAATTCGGTGTCCGTTTCGCGTTTGGAGCCTTTGTTGTCGAGTTATGGCCCATTTTCGACCTAAAAATGCCGTTTCCGGGCCAACCAAAGGCTACCGCCGCAAACGAACGTCAGATTCGTGTTCAGCGACCTCGAATTAGTAGAAAAACACATTTTTCGCGATTTTATGAAAAACTTTTTGAAACGGGTCAAAAATGGCCTGAAAAAAGGCCATTTTCTCGGAAACCAAGCAAAACGAGGCCAAACCGACCGCGCCATTGAATTCGCCGTGCCCGAAAACCCCCTTCTAGACACCTCGCGCGCCAATCGGGGACAAAAAATTTTTTGGCCCAAAAAACACCAAAGGGGTTAGTTCATGCTTTTTTTCGATTTTTGACGATTTTCAAAAATTTCGAGATAAGAGCGGTAATTTACTAATTCGAGGTCGCTGATTCCGAATTCGGTGTCCGTTTCGCGTTTGGAGCCTTTGTTGTCGAGTTATGGCCCATTTTCGACCTAAAAATGCCGTTTCCGGGCCAACCAAAGGCTACCGCCGCAAACGAACGTCAGATTCGTGTTCAGCGACCTCGAATTAGTGGAAAAACATATTTTTCGCGATTTTTTGAAAACCTTTTTGAAACGGGTCAAAAATGGCCTGTAAAAAGGCCATTTTCTCGTAAACCAAGCGAAACGAGGCCAAACCGACCGCGCCATTGAATTCGCCGTGGCCGAAAACCCCATTCTAGACACCTCGCGCGCCGATCGGGGGCAAAAAAATTTTTAGCCCAAAAAACACCAAAGGGGTTAGTTCATGCTTTTTTTCGATTTTTGACGATTTTCAAAAATTTCGAGTTAACAGCGGTAATTTACTAATTCGAGGTCGCTGATTCCGAATTCTGTGTCCGTTTCGCGTTTGGAGCCTTTGTTGTCGAGTTATGGCCGATTTGCGACCTAAAAATGCCGTTTCCGGGCCAACCAAAGGCTACCGCCGCAAACGAACGTCAGATTCGTGTTCAGCGACCTCGAATTAGTAGAGAAACACATTTTTCGCGATTTTTTGAAAACCTTTTTGAAACGGGTCAAAAATGGCCTGAAAAAAGGCCATTTTCTCGGAAACCAAGCGAAACGAGGCCAAACCGACCGCGCCATTGAATTCGCCGTGGCCGAAAACCCCCTTCTAGACACCTCGCGCGCCAATCGGCGACAAAAAATTTTTTGGCCCAAAAAACACCAAAGGGGTTAGTTCATGCTTTTTTTCGATTTTTGGCGATTTTCAAAAATTTCGAGATAAGAGTGGTAATTTACTAATTCGAGGTCGCTGATTTCGAATTCGGTGTCCGTTTCGCGTTTGGAGCCTTTGTTGTCGAGTTATGGCGCATTTTCGACCTAAAAATGCCGTTTCCGGGCCAACCAAAGGCTACCGCCGCAAACGAACGTCAGATTCGTGTTCAGCGACCTCGAATTAGTAGAAAAACACATTTTTCGCGATTTTATGAAAAACTTTTTGAAACGGGTCAAAAATGGCCTGAAAAAAGGCCATTTTCTCGGAAACCAAGCAAAACGAGGCCAAACCGACCGCGCCATTGAATTCGCCGTGCCCGAAAACCCCTTCTAGACACCTCGCGCGCCAATCGGGGACAAAAAATTTTTTGGCCCAAAAAACACCAAAGGGGTTAGTTCATGCTTTTTTTCGATTTTTGGCGATTTTCAAAAATTTCGAGATAAGAGCGGTAATTTACTAATTCGAGGTCGCTGATTCCGAATTCGGTGTCCGTTTCGCGTTTGGAGCCTTTGTTGTCGAGTTATGGCCCATTTTCGACCTAAAAATGCCGTTTCCGGGCCAACCAAAGGCTACCGCCGCAAACGAACGTCAGATTCGTGTTCAGCGACCTCGAATTAGTGGAAAAACATATTTTTCGCGATTTTTTGAAAACCTTTTTGAAACGGGTCAAAAATGGCCTGTAAAAAGGCCATTTTCTCGTAAACCAAGCGAAACGAGGCCAAACCGACCGCGCCATTGAATTCGCCGTGGCCGAAAACCCCATTCTAGACACCTCGCGCGCCGATCGGGGGCAAAAAATTTTTAGCCAAAAAACACCAAAGGGGTTAGTTCATGCTTTTTATCGATTTTTGACGATTTTCAAAAATTTCGAGATAAGAGTGGTAATTTACTAATTCGAGGTCGCTGATTCCGAATTCGGTGTCCGTTTCGCGTTTGGAGCCTTTGTTGTCGAGTTATGGCCCATTTTCGACCTAAAAATGCCGTTTCCGGGCCAACCAAAGGCTACCGCCGCAAACGAACGTCAGATTCGTGTTCAGCGACCTCGAATTAGTGGAAAAACACATTTTTCGCGATTTTTTGAAAACCTTTTTGAAACGGGTCAAAAATGGCCTGAAAAAAGGCCATTTTCTCGTAAACCAAGCAAAACGAGGCCAAACCGACCGCGCCATTGAATTCGCCGTGGCCGAAAACCCCCTTCTAGACACCTCGCGCGCCAATCGGGGACAAAAAATTTTTTGGCCCAAAAAACACCAAAGGGGTTAGTTCATGCTTTTTTTCGATTTTTGGCGATTTTCAAAAATTTCGAGATAAGAGTGGTAATTTACTAATTCGAGGTCGCTGATTCCGAATTCGGTGTCCGTTTCGCGTTTGGAGCCTTTGTTGTCGAGTTATGGCCGATTTTCGACCTAAAAATGCCGTTTCCGGGCCAATCAAAGGCTACCACAGCAAACGAACGTCAGATTCGTGTTCAGCGACCTCGAATTAGTAGAAAAACACATTTTTCGCGATTTTTTGAAAACCTTTTTGAAACTGGTCAAAAATGGCCTGAAAAAAGGCCATTTTCTCGTAAACCAAGCGAAACGAGGCCAAACCGACGGCGCCATTGAATTCGCCGTGTCCGAAAACCCCATTCTAGACACCTCGCGCGCCAATCGGGGGCAAAAATTTTTTTAGCCCAAAAAACACCAAAGGGGTTAGTTCATGCTTTTTTTCGATTTTTGGCGATTTTCAAAAATTTCGAGATAAGAGTGGTAATTTACTAATTCGAGGTCGCTGATTCCGAATTCGGTGTCCGTTTCGCGTTTGGAGCCTTTGTTGTCGAGTTATGGCGCATTTTCGACCTAAAAATGCCGTTTCCGGGCCAACCAAAGGCTACCGCCGCAAACGAACGTCAGATTCGTGTTCAGCGACCTCGAATTAGTAGAAAAACACATTTTTCGCGATTTTATGAAAAACTTTTTGAAACGGGTCAAAAATGGCCTGAAAAAAGGCCATTTTCTCGGAAACCAAGCAAAACGAGGCCAAACCGACCGCGCCATTGAATTCGCCGTGCCCGAAATTCCCTTCTAGACACCTCGCGCGCCAATCGGGGACAAAAAATTTTTTGGCCCAAAAAACACCAAAGGGGTTAGATCATGCTTTTTTTCGATTTTTGACGATTTTCAAAAATTTCGAGATAAGAGCGGTAATTTACTAATTCGAGGTCGCTGATTCCGAATTCTGTGTCCGTTTCGCGTTTGGAGCCTTTGTTGTCGAGTTATGGCGCATTTTCGACCTAAAAATGCCGTTTCCGGGCCAACCAAAGGCTACCGCCGCAAACGAAGGTCAGATTCGTGTTCAGCGACCTCGAATTAGTAGAAAAACACATTTTTCGCGATTTTATGAAAAACTTTTTGAAACGGGTCAAAAATGGCCTGAAAAAAGGCCATTTTCTCGGAAACCAAGCGAAACGAGGCCAAACCGACCGCGCCATTGAATTCGCCGTGCCCGAAAACCCCCTTCTAGACACCTCGCGCGCCAATCGGGGACAAAAAATTTTTTGGCCCAAAAACACCAAAGGGGTTAGTTCATGCTTTTTTCGATTTTTGGCGATTTACAAAAATTTCGAGATAAGAGTGGTAATTTACTAATTCGAGGTCGCTGATTTCGAATTCGGTGTCCGTTTCGCGTTTGGAGCCTTTGTTGTCGAGTTATGGCGCATTTTCGACCTAAAAATGCCGTTTCCGGGCCAACCAAAGGCTACCGCCGCAAACGAAGGTCAGATTCGTGTTCAGCGACCTCGAATTAGTAGAAAAACACATTTTTCGCGATTTTATGAAAAACTTTTTGAAACGGGTCAAAAATGGCCTGAAAAAGGCCATTTTCTCGGAAACCAAGCAAAACGAGGCCAAACCGACCGCGCCATTGAATTCGCCGTGCCCGAAAACCCCTTCTAGACACCTCGCGCGCCAATCGGGGACAAAAATTTTTTGGCCCAAAAAACACCAAAGGGGTTAGTTCATGCTTTTTTCGATTTTTGGCGATTTTCAAAAATTCGAGATAAGAGCGGTAATTTACTAATTCGAGGTCGCTGATTCCGAATTCTGTGTCCGTTTCGCGTTGGGAGCCTTTGTTGTCGAGTTATGGCGCATTTTCGACCTAAAAATGCCGTTTCCGGGCCAACCAAAGGCTACCGCCGCAAACGAAGGTCAGATTCGGGTTCAGCGACCTCGAATTAGTAGAGAAACACATTTTTCGCGATGTTATGAAATACTTTTTGTCACGGGTCAAAACTGGCCTGACAAAAGCCCATTTCCTCGGACACCAAGCAAAACGAGGACAAACCGACCGCGCCATTGAAATCCCCGTGCCCGAAAACCCCCTTCGAGCCACCGCGCCCGCCCATCGGGGACAAAAAATTGTGTGGCCCAAAAAACACCAAAGGGGTGAGTTCAGGCTTTTTGTCGATTTTTGGCGATTTTCAAAAATTTCGAGAGAAGAGTGGTAATTTACTAATTCGAGGTCGCTGATTTCGAATTCGGTGTCCGTTTCGCGTTTGGAGCCTTTGGTGTCGAGTTATGGCGCATATTCGACCTAAAAATGCCGTTTCCGGGACAACCAAAGGCTACAGCCCCAAACGAAGCTAAGATTCGTCATCAGCGACCTCGAAATAGAAGAACAACACATTTTTCGCGATTTTATGAAAAACTTTTTGAAACGGGTAAAAAATTGCCTGTAAAAAGGAAATTTCCTAAGAAACCAAGCAAAACGAGTCAAAACCGACCGCGCCATTGAATTCGCCGTGCCCGAAAACCCCTTCTAGACACCTCGCGCGCCAATCGGGGACAAAAATTTTTTGGCCCAAAAAACACCAAAGGGGTTAGTTCATGCTTTTTTCGATTTTTGGCGATTTTCAAAAATTTCGAGATAAGAGTGGTAATTTACTAATTCGAGGTCGCTGATTTCGAATTCGGTGTCCGTTTCGCGTTTGGAGCCTTTGTTGTCGAGTTATGGCGCATTTTCGACCTAAAAATGCCGTTTCCGGCCAACCAAAGGCTACCGCCGCAAACGAAGGTCAGATTCGTGTTCAGCGACCTCGAATTAGTAGAAAAACACATTTTTCGCGATTTTATGAAAAACTTTTTGAAACGGGTCAAAAATGGCCTGAAAAAGGCCATTTTCTCGAAACCAAGCAAAACGAGGCCAAACCGACCGCGCCATTGAATTCGCCGTGCCCGAAAACCCCTTCTAGACACCTCGCGCGCCAATCGGGGACAAAAAATTTTTTGGCCCAAAAAACACCAAAGGGGTTAGTTCATGCTTTTTTCGATTTTTGGCGATTTTCAAAAATTTCGAGATAAGAGTGGTAATTTACTAATTCGAGGTCGCTGATTTCGAATTCGGTGTCCGTTTCGCGTTTGGAGCCTTTGTTGTCGAGTTATGGCGCATTTTCGACCTAAAAATGCCGTTTCCGGGCCAACCAAAGGCTACCGCCGCAAACGAAGGTCAGATTCGTGTTCAGCGACCTCGAATTAGTAGAAAAACACATTTTTCGCGATTTTATGAAAAACTTTTTGAAACGGGTCAAAAATGGCCTGAAAAAGGCCATTTTCTCGGAAACCAAGCAAAACGAGGCCAAACCGACCGCGCCATTGAATTCGCCGTGCCCGAAAACCCCCTTCTAGACACCTCGCGCGCCAATCGGGGACAAAAAATTTTTTGGCCCAAAAAACACCAAAGGGGTTAGTTCATGCTTTTTTTCGATTTTTGGCGATTTTCAAAAATTTCGAGGTAAGAGCGGTAATTTACTAATTCGAGGTCGCTGATTTCGAATTCGGTGTCCGTTTCGCGTTTGGAGCCTTTGTTGTCGAGTTATGGCGCATTTTCGACCTAAAAATGCCGTTTCCGGGCCAACCAAAGGCTACCGCCGCAAACGAAGGTCAGATTCGTGTTCAGCGACCTCGAATTAGTAGAAAAACACATTTTTCGCGATTTTATGAAAAACTTTTTGAAACGGGTCAAAAATGGCCTGAAAAAAGGCCATTTTCTCGGAAACCAAGCAAAACGAGGCCAAACCGACCGCGCCATTGAATTCGCCGTGCCCGAAATCCCCCTTCTAGACACCTCGCGCGCCAATCGGGGACAAAAAATTTTTTGGCCCAAAAAACACCAAAGGGGTTAGTTCATGCTTTTTTTCGATTTTTGGCGATTTTCAAAAAATTCGAGATAAGAGCGGTAATTTACTAATTCGAGGTCGCTGATTCCGAATTCTGTGTCCGTTTCGCGTTTGGAGCCTTTGTTGTCGAGTTATGGCGCATTTTCGACCTAAAAATGCCGTTTCCGGGCCAACCAAAGGCTACCGCCGCAAACGAAGGTCAGATTCGTGTTCAGCGACCTCGAATTAGTAGAAAAACACATTTTTCGCGATTTTATGAAAAACTTTTTGAAACGGGTCAAAAATGGCCTGAAAAAAGGCCATTTTCTCGGAAACCAAGCAAAACGAGGCCAAACCGACCGCGCCATTGAATTCGCCGTGCCCGAAAACCCCCTTCTAGACACCTCGCGCGCCAATCGGGGACAAAAAATTTTTTGGCCCAAAAAACACCAAAGGGGTTAGTTCATGCTTTTTTTCGATTTTTGGCGATTTTCAAAAATTTCGAGATAAGAGTGGTAATTTACTAATTCGAGGTCGCTGATTTCGAATTCGGTGTCCGTTTCGCGTTTGGAGCCTTTGTTGTCGAGTTATGGCGCATTTTCGACCTAAAAATGCCGTTTCCGGGCCAACCAAAGGCTACCGCCGCAAACGAAGGTCAGATTCGTGTTCAGCGACCTCGAATTAGTAGAAAAACACATTTTTCGCGATTTTATGAAAAACTTTTTGAAACGGGTCAAAAATGGCCTGAAAAAAGGCCATTTTCTCGGAAACCAAGCAAAACGAGGCCAAACCGACCGCGCCATTGAATTCGCCGTGCCCGAAAACCCCCTTCTAGACACCTCGCGCGCCAATCGGGGACAAAAAATTTTTTGGCCCAAAAAACACCAAAGGGGTTAGTTCATGCTTTTTTTCGATTTTTGGCGATTTTCAAAAAATTCGAGATAAGAGCGGTAATTTACTAATTCGAGGTCGCTGATTCCGAATTCTGTGTCCGTTTCGCGTTTGGAGCCTTTGTTGTCGAGTTATGGCGCATTTTCGACCTAAAAATGCCGTTTCCGGGCCAACCAAAGGCTACCGCCGCAAACGAAGGTCAGACTCGTGTTCAGCGACCTCGAATTAGTAGAAAAACACATTTTTCGCGATTTTATGAAAAACTTTTTGAAACGGGTCAAAAATGGCCTGAAAAAAGGCCATTTTCTCGGAAACCAAGCAAAACGAGGCCAAACCGACCGCGCCATTGAATTCGCCGTGCCCGAAAACCCCTTCTAGACACCTCGCGCGCCAATCGGGGACAAAAATTTTTTGGCCCAAAAACACCAAAGGGGTTAGTTCATGCTTTTTTCGATTTTTGACGATTTTCAAAAATTTCGAGATAAGAGTGGTAATTTACTAATTCGAGGTCGCTGATTTCGAATTCGGTGTCCGCTTCGCGTTTGGAGCCTTTGTTGTCGAGTTATGGCGCATTTTCGACCTAAAAATGCCGTTTCCGGGCCAACCAAAGGCTACCGCCGCAAACGAAGGTCAGATTCGTGTTCAGCGACCTCGAATTAGTAGAAAAACACATTTTTCGCGATTTTATGAAAAACTTTTTGAAACGGGTCAAAAATGGCCTGAAAAAGGCCATTTTCTCGGAAACCAAGCAAAACGAGGCCAAACCGACCGCGCCATTGAATTCGCCGTGCCCGAAAACCCCTTCTAGACACCTCGCGCGCCAATCGGGGACAAAAAATTTTTTGGCCCAAAAAACACCAAAGGGGTTAGTTCATGCTTTTTTCGATTTTTGGCGATTTTCAAAAATTTCGAGATAAGAGTGGTAATTTACTAATTCGAGGTCGCTGATTTCGAATTCGGTGTCCGTTTCGCGTTTGGAGCCTTTGTTGTCGAGTTATGGCGCATTTTCGACCTAAAAATGCCGTTTCCGGGCCAACCAAAGGCTACCGCCGCAAACGAAGGTCAGATTCGTGTTCAGCGACCTCGAATTAGTAGAAAAACACATTTTTCGCGATTTTATGAAAAACTTTTTGAAACGGGTCAAAAATGGCCTGAAAAAGGCCATTTTCTCGGAAACCAAGCAAAACGAGGCCAAACCGACCGCGCCATTGAATTCGCCGTGCCCGAAAACCCCTTCTAGACACCTCGCGCGCCAATCGGGGACAAAAAATTTTTTGGCCCAAAAAACACCAAAGGGGTTAGTTCATGCTTTTTTCGATTTTTGGCGATTTTCAAAAATTTCGAGATAAGAGCGGTAATTTACTAATTCGAGGTCGCTGATTTCGAATTCGGTGTCCGTTTCGCGTTTGGAGCCTTTGTTGTCGACTTATGGCGCATTTTCGACCTAAAAATGCCGTTTCCGGGCCAACCAAAGGCTACCGCCGCAAACGAAGGTCAGATTCGTGTTCAGCGACCTCGAATTAGTAGAAAAACACATTTTTCGCGATTTTATGAAAAACTTTTTGAAACGGGTCAAAAATGGCCTGAAAAAGGCCATTTTCTCGGAAACCAAGCAAAACGAGGCCAAACCGACCGCGCCATTGAATTCGCCGTGCCCGAAAACCCCTTCTAGACACCTCGCGCGCCAATCGGGGACAAAAATTTTTTGGCCCAAAAAACACCAAAGGGGTTAGTTCATGCTTTTTTCGATTTTTGGCGATTTTCAAAAATTTCGAGATAAGAGCGGTAATTTACTAATTCGAGGTCGCTGATTCCGAATTCTGTGTCCGTTTCGCGTTTGGAGCATTTGTTGTCGAGTTATGGCGCATTTTCGACCTAAAAATGCCGTTTCCGGGCCAACCAAAGGCTACCGCCGCAAACGAAGGTCAGATTCGTGTTCAGCGACCTCGAATAAGTAGAAAAACACATTTTTCGCGATTTTATGAAAAACTTTTTGAAACGGGTCAAAAATGGCCTGAAAAAGGCCATTTTCTCGGAAACCAAGCAAAACGAGGCCAAACCGACCGCGCCATTGAATTCGCCGTGCCCGAAAACCCCTTCTAGACACCTCGCGCGCCAATCGGGGACAAAAAATTTTTGGCCCAAAAAACACCAAAGGGGTTAGTTCATGCTTTTTTCGATTTTTGGCGATTTTCAAAAATTTCGAGATAAGAGTGGTAATTTACTAATTCGAGGTCGCTGATTTCGAATTCGGTGTCCGTTTCGCGTTTGGAGCCTTTGTTGTCGAGTTATGGCGCATTTTCGACCTAAAAATGCCGTTTCCGGGCCAACCAAAGGCTACCGCCGCAAACGAAGGTCAGATTCGTGTTCAGCGACCTCGAATTAGTAGAAAAACACATTTTTCGCGATTTTATGAAAAACTTTTTGAAACGGGTCAAAAATGGCCTGAAAAAAGGCCATTTTCTCGGAAACCAAGCAAAACGAGGCCAAACCGACCGCGCCATTGAATTCGCCGTGCCCGAAATTCCCTTCTAGACACCTCGCGCGCCAATCGGGGACAAAAAATTTTTTGGCCCAAAAAACACCAAAGGGGTTAGATCATGCTTTTTTTCGATTTTTGACGATTTTCAAAAATTTCGAGATAAGAGCGGTAATTTACTAATTCGAGGTCGCTGATTCCGAATTCTGTGTCCGTTTCGCGTTTGGAGCCTTTGTTGTCGAGTTATGGCGCATTTTCGACCTAAAAATGCCGTTTCCGGGCCAACCAAAGGCTACCGCCGCAAACGAAGGTCAGATTCGTGTTCAGCGACCTCGAATTAGTAGAAAAACACATTTTTCGCGATTTTATGAAAAACTTTTTGAAACGGGTCAAAAATGGCCTGAAAAAAGGCCATTTCCTCGGAAACCAAGCAAAACGAGGCCAAACCGACCGCGCCATTGAATTCGCCGTGCCCGAAAACCCCCTTCTAGACACCTCGCGCGCCAATCGGGGACAAAAAATTTTTTGGCCCAAAAAACACCAAAGGGGTTAGTTCATGCTTTTTTCGATTTTTGGCGATTTTCAAAAAATTCGAGATAAGAGCGGTAATTTACTAATTCGAGGTCGCTGATTCCGAATTCTGTGTCCGTTTCGCGTTTGGAGCCTTTGTTGTCGAGTTATGGCGCATTTTCGACCTAAAAATGCCGTTTCCGCCAACCAAAGGCTACCGCCGCAAACGAAGGTCAGATTCGTGTTCAGCGACCTCGAATTAGTAGAAAAACACATTTTTCGCGATTTTATGAAAAACTTTTTGAAACGGGTCAAAAATGGCCTGAAAAAGGCCATTTTCTCGGAAACCAAGCAAAACGAGGCCAAACCGACCGCGCCATTGAATTCGCCGTGCCCGAAAACCACCTTCTAGACACCTCGCGCGCCAATCGGGGACAAAAAATTTTTTGGCCCAAAAACACCAAAGGGGTTAGTTCATGCTTTTTTCGATTTTTGGCGATTTTCAAAAATTTCGAGATAAGAGTGGTAATTTACTAATTCGAGGTCGCTGATTCCGAATTCGGTGTCCGTTTCGCGTTTGGAGCCTTTGTTGTCGAGTTATGGCGCATTTTCGACCTAAAAATGCCGTTTCCGGGCCAACCAAAGGCTACCGCCGCAAACGAAGGTCAGATTCGTGTTCAGCGACCTCGAATTAGTAGAAAAACACATTTTTCGCGATTTTATGAAAAACTTTTTGAAACGGGTCAAAATGGCCTGAAAAAGGCCATTTTCTCGGAAACCAAGCAAAACGAGGCCAAACCGACCGCGCCATTGAATTCGCCGTGCCCGAAAACCCCTTCTAGACACCTCGCGCGCCAATCGGGGACAAAAAATTTTTTGGCCCAAAAACACCAAAGGGGTTAGTTCATGCTTTTTTCGATTTTTGGCGATTTTCAAAAAATTCGAGATAAGAGCGGTAATTTACTAATTCGAGGTCGCTGATTCCGAATTCTGTGTCCGTTTCGCGTTTGGAGCCTTTGTTGTCGAGTTATGGCGCATTTTCGACCTAAAAATGCCGTTTCCGGGCCAACCAAAGGCTACCGCCGCAAACGAAGGTCAGATTCGTGTTCAGCGACCTCGAATTAGTAGAAAAACACATTTTTCGCGATTTTATGAAAAACTGTTTGAAACGGGTCAAAAATGGCCTGAAAAAGGCCATTTTCTCGGACACCAAGCGACACGAGGCCATACCGACCGCGCCAGTGAATTCGCCGGGCCCGAAAACCACCGTCTAGACACCTCGCGCGCCAATAGGGGACAACAATCTGGTTGGCCCAAACAACACCCAAGGGGTTAGTTCATGCTGGTTGTCGAGTGTTGGCGATTTTCAAAAATTTCGAGATCAGAGTGGTAATGTACTAATTCGAGGTCGGTGATTTCGAATTCGGGGTCCGCTTCGCGTTTGGAGCCTTTGTTGTCGAGTTATGGCGCATTTTCGACCTAAAATGCCGTTTCCGGGCCAACCAAAGGCTACCGCCGCAAACGAAGGTCAGATTCGTGTTCAGCGACCTCGAATTAGTAGAAAAACACACTTTTCGCGATTTTATGAAAAACTTTTTTGAAACGGGTCAAAAATGGCCTGAAAAAGGCCATTTTCTCGGAAACCAAGCAAAACGAGGCCAAACCGACCGCGCCATTGAATTCGCCGTGCCCGAAAACCCATTCTAGACACCTCGCGCGCCAATCGGGGACAAAAAATTTTTTGGCCCAAAAAACACCAAAGGGGTTAGTTCATGCTTTTTTTCGATTTTTGGCGATTTTCAAAAAATTCGAGATAAGAGCGGTAATTTACTAATTCGAGGTCGCTGATTCCGAATTCTGTGTCCGTTTCGCGTTTGGAGCCTTTGTTGTCGAGTTATGGCGCATTTTCGACCTAAAAATGCCGTTTCCGGGCCAACCAAAGGCTACCGCCGCAAACGAAGGTCAGATTCGTGTTCAGCGACCTCGAATTAGTAGAAAAACACATTTTTCGCGATTTTATGAAAAACTTTTTGAAACGGGTCAAAAATGGCCTGAAAAAAGGCCATTTTCTCGGAAACCAAGCAAAACGAGGCCAAACCGACCGCGCCATTGAATTCGCCGTGCCCGAAATTCCCTTCTAGACACCTCGCGCGCCAATCGGGGACAAAAAATTTTTTGGCCCAAAAAACACCAAAGGGGTTAGATCATGCTTTTTTTCGATTTTTGACGATTTTCAAAAATTTCGAGATAAGAGCGGTAATTTACTAATTCGAGGTCGCTGATTCCGAATTCTGTGTCCGTTTCGCGTTTGGAGCCTTTGTTGTCGAGTTATGGCGCATTTTCGACCTAAAAATGCCGTTTCCGGGCCAACCAAAGGCTACCGCCGCAAACGAAGGTCAGATTCGTGTTCAGCGACCTCGAATTAGTAGAAAAACACATTTTTCGCGATTTTATGAAAAACTTTTTGAAACGGGTCAAAAATGGCCTGAAAAAGGCCATTTTCTCGGAAACCAAGCAAAACGAGGCCAAACCGACCGCGCCATTGAATTCGCCGTGCCCGTAAAGACCCTTCTAGACACCTCGCGCGCCAATCGGGGACAAAAAATTTTTTGGCCCAAAAAACACCAAAGGGGTTAGTTCATGCTTTTTTCGATTTTTGGCGATTTTCAAAAAATTTCGAGATAAGAGTGGTAATTTACTAATTCGAGGTCGCTGATTTCGAATTCGGTGTCCGTTTCGCGTTTGGAGCCTTTGTTGTCGAGTTATGGCGCATTTTCGACCTAAAAATGCCGTTTCCGGGCCAACCAAAGGCTACCGCCGCAAACGAAGGTCAGATTCGTGTTCAGCGACCTCGAATTAGTAGAAAAACACATTTTTCGCGATTTTATGAAAAACTTTTTGAAACGGGTCAAAAATGGCCTGAAAAAGGCCATTTTCTCGGAAACCAAGCAAAACGAGGCCAAACCGACCGCGCCATTGAATTCGCCGTGCCCGAAAACCCCTTCTAGACACCTCGCGCGCCAATCGGGGACAAAAATTTTTTGGCCCAAAAAACACCAAAGGGGTTAGTTCATGCTTTTTTCGATTTTTGGCGATTTTCAAAAATTCGAGATAAGAGCGGTAATTTACTAATTCGAGGTCGCTGATTCCGAATTCTGTGTCCGTTTCGCGTTTGGAGCCTTTGTTGTCGAGTTATGGCGCATTTTCGACCTAAAAATGCCGTTTCCGGGCCAACCAAAGGCTACCGCCGCAAACGAAGGTCAGATTCGTGTTCAGCGACCTCGAATTAGTAGAATAACACCTGGTTCGCGAGTGTATGAAAAACTGTTTGAAACGGGTCCAAAAAGGCCTGAAAAAGGCCATTTCCTCGGAAACCAAGCAAAACGAGGCCAAACCGACCGCGCCATTGAATTCGCCGTGCCCGAAAACCCCCTTCTAGACACCTCGCGCGCCAATCGGGGACCAAAAATTTTTTGGCCCAAAAACACCAAAGGGGTTAGTTCATGCTTTTTTCGATTTTTGGCGATTTTCAAAAATTTCGAGATAAGAGTGGTAATGTACTAATTCGAGGTCGCTGATTTCGAATTCGGTGTCCGTGTCGCGTTGGGAGCCTTTGTTGTCGAGTTATGGCGCATTTTCGACCTAAAAATGCCGTTTCCGGGCCAACCAAAGGCTACCGCCGCAAACGAAGGTCAGATTCGTGTTCAGCGACCTCGAATTAGTAGAAAAACACATTTTTCGCGATTTTATGAAAAACTTTTTGAAACGGGTCAAAAATGGCCTGAAAAAGGCCATTTTCTCGGAAACCAAGCAAAACGAGGCCAAACCGACCGCGCCATTGAATTCGCCGTGCCCGAAAACCCCTTCTAGACACCTCGCGCGCCAATCGGGGACAAAAAATTTTTGGCCCAAAAACACCAAAGGGGTTAGTTCATGCTTTTTTCGATTTTTGGCGATTTTCAAAAATTTCGAGATAAGAGCGGTAATTTACTAATTCGAGGTCGCTGATTCCGAATTCTGTGTCCGTTTCGCGTTTGGAGCCTTTGTTGTCGAGTTATGGCGCATTTTCGACCTAAAAATGCCGTTTCCGGGCCAACCAAAGGCTACCGCCGCAAACGAACGTCAGATTCGTGTTCAGCGACCTCGAATTAGTAGAAATACACATTTTTCGCGATTTTAGGAAAAACTTTTTGAAACGGGTCAAAAATGGCCTGAAAAAGGCCATTTTCTCGGAAACCAAGCAAAACGAGGCCAAACCGACCGCGCCATTGAATTCGCCGTGCCCGAAAACCCCTTCTAGACACCTCGCGCGCCAATCGGGGACAAAAATTTTTGGCCCAAAAAACACCAAAGGGGTTAGTTCATGCTTTTTTCGATTTTTTACGTTATTCAAAAATTTCGAGATAAGAGCGGTACTTTACTAATTCGCGGTCGCTGATTCCGAATTCTGTGTCCGTTTCGCGTTTGGAGCCTTTGTTGTCGAGTTATGGCGCATTTTCGACCTAAAAATGCCGTTTCCGGCCAACCAAAGGCTACCGCCGCAAACGAAGGTCAGATTCGTGTTCAGCGACCTCGAATTAGTAGAAAAACACATTTTTCGCGATTTTATGAAAAACTTTTTGAAACGGGTCAAAAATGGCCTGAAAAAGGCCATTTTCTCGAAACCAAGCAAAACGAGGCCAAACCGACCGCGCCATTGAATTCGCCGTGCCCGAAAACCCCTTCTAGACACCTCGCGCGCCAATCGGGGACAAAAATTTTTTGGCCCAAAAAACACCAAAGGGGTTAGTTCATGCTTTTTTCGATTTTTGGCGATTTTCAAAAATTTCGAGGGAAGAGTGGTAATTTACTAATTCGAGGTCGCTGATTTCGAGTTCGGTGTCCGTTTCGCGTTTGGAGCCGTTGGTGTCGAGTTATGGCGCATTTTCGACCTAAAATGCCGTTTCCGGGCCAACCAAAGGCTACCGCCGCAAACGAAGGTCAGATTCGTGTTCAGCGACCTCGAATTAGTAGAAAAACACATTTTTCGCGATTTTATGAAAAACTTTTTGAAACGGGTCAAAAATGGCCTGAAAAAAGGCCATTTTCTCGGAAACCAAGCGAAACGAGGCCAAACCGACCGCGCCATTGAAGTCGCCGGGCCCGAAAACCCCCGTCTAGACCCCTCGCGCGCCACTCGGGGACAAAAAATTTTTTGGCCCAAAAAACACCACCGGGGTTAGTTCATGCTTTTTTTCGATTTTTGGCGATTTTAAAAAAATTCGAGATAAGAGCGGTAATTTACTAATTCGAGGTCGCTGATTCCGAATTCTGTGTCCGTTTCGCGTTTGGAGCCTTTGTTGTCGAGTTATGGCGCATTTTCGACCTGAAAATGCCGTTTCGGGCCAACCACAGGCTACCGCCGCAAACGAAGGTCAGATTCGTGTTCAGCGACCTCGAATTAGTAGAAAAACACATTTTTCGCGATTTTATGAAAAACTTTTTGAAACGGGTCAAAAATGGCCTGAAAAAGGCCATTTTCTCGGAAACCAAGCGAAACGAGGCCAAACCGACCGCGCCATTGAATTCGCCGTGCCCGAAAACCCCCTTTTAGACACCTCGCGCGCCGATCGGGGGCAAAAAATTTTTTAGCCCAAAAAACACCAAAGGGTTAGTTCATGCTTTTTTTCGATTTTTGACGATTTTCAAAAATTTCGAGGTAGCTAGAGCATTATTAATTGTAAACTTCTGGTAGGTTCTTTGTACATACTTACCTCACTCTTCGGTACTAGGTACCTTCATAGATGATTCAGACGTAAAGACATTAACGTCGTTGTCAACATTGTGAAAACGTACTTCTAAGTTTATAATAATTACTCATTTGTTTTTTTCATACGCTTATTTTCCACTGTTTTTTTTTCAATTTTTTTTCAGAAATGTAGGTATATGTAGATATTATGGCTCACAAGAAACGACTTCTGTTGTAAGGGTTGAGTATACCTTGTCTAGTTATATGATTGGAAAAATACACGTTGGGAGGAAAAAGAAAAGAAAGTTATTGTACCTAAACAATGGAAGAGATGGAAATTCATTATTTCTTTTTCATTTTTTTTAGACAGATTGCTTTTTCTTTTCAGATGAGTATCCCATAACCGCAAATAGCTCTTGAATTGCGTTTTATCGTTTTGTTGTTGTTGTTGGTACGCACATCCACCTAGACGTTTCATCTATCATTTCCTGTTTCCAGTCTTGGAACTTTTTCTCGCCTTATTTTAACATCTTAATGTTTGAATGTGAATGGTTATTTGTTCGTGAGGGGAGAAAGAAAAATTTGAACGAATTCGTCGAGTAGGTATTTATGCAAAATATAAACAACGAGAGTGAACGAAAAATAGAGACTACTTTTCTACGCGTTGAATTTGAAAGCCTCTTATCCTAACTGTAGGATGAGAACGGATCCAAATCGCGTTAATGTACTTCATCATATGGTTGGACAATTTTTGGGTCCAGTCAGGAAGACGGATTCAATTTCTATAAAGGTAAGTAATTTGATTTTCATTCTCTTCGGTGTGTTGTTGTTGTTGTTTCAACGCGTAAATGAATAAACGAATGTAAGTATCTACCTACGAACCTAAGCCTTTATGTAGGTACTTACATGTAGGTATAGTACCTGCTTAAATGAAGTATAAAGCTGTGAGATGGCGATTAAGTATAATATAAAGCATTTTGTACAGAGCGTGTAAGTCAAAAAAATCTGTATTTGAGAAAAGGAATCTGAAGTTAGCTTTTTTTTTTTCAAAACAATGAAGTTACTTTTCTGATATACAGTTCTTTGACTTATACGGTTTGTATAAAAAATGGTTCATTTTAAAAATATTTCATATTGCCGTACTCAAAGTAAATCCAAGTACCTACTTAGTAGTTAGTACTTAGTACTTACAAGCTCACAAGCCAATGCGAAAAACGGTATCTACTAAGGTGAAAAAATAGTACTTTTAGGACCTATTTCATGTGTGGGCTACGACCACATATTGACGTGACATATACCTATGTAGGTAGCTAGGTACCTACTACAATGTCAATGTCTAAACGATAAACGATTTATAGGTAGTGAAATTTAACTCATTTTTATGCGTTCCGGGATATTTGATCTTTTTTTTTTACAGCTTTGAATAGAACACCAATGAATAGAGTGGAAAGATTTTACAGAGACGGTACGTAATACGCATTTTCAATTAGACCAATTACAGGAGACGAATGTTCGAATGTACCTACTTGTTCGAAATGTCGCGTTACACACTTACTTACCCTGTAGCTGTAGGTAAGGTAACACTAATTAATACAACGTTTGGACGCTATTTTTACAGGAATATCGTCTCGCTACAAGGTGCCACTATCCAAACGGTTGTTTTACGGCGGTAGGCTATTTCTTCAACTTCTTTCAGTTGCTAGCTAATTTACATTTTTACTAAGCATACCTACTTACCTACTTACTTTTATCAAATATTGTCGTTTGAAAAAATAAAAAATACAAAAATTGCAATATACATGCAAAATTTACGATACATGAGTATCAATGCCAAATACTTACCGAATGTGTAATTTTTAAAATCTCATTTAAGGTTATAATGAACAGAAAAGTATCAACGGTCGACAAAACCAGAACTTCGTTGCAATTTTATTCAAGTGGACACCAGATGTAAAATTCAAGTAAGTAAGCAAGCAAAAGCTCGCATAATATGCATAGATAAATATTTTAGCATCAATGCCGAAGTATAATTTAATATACATACCTTTACCTATCCGAAGGTAAGAGAGGTACATGTTGAAGATTACCCTCGTACACGTCGATAAGAATCAGACGAATTGTCCCAATGACATCTAATTCGTACAATCGTACTATTTATTTTTTTCATGTCGTTTAGCTTTCCTTCAGATAATGAGAGAAACGGAGGCGAATGCGCAGATACGCAGAATTTCATACCAGACATAGTATTCGTTTGAATAAAATGAAAAATTGAAAGAAAAAAAACATCGTTCGACGTAACGATGTCAACGAATAAAATGTTATATTTATATATGAAGTACCTACTGCAAAATATAGAAATGTTTTTCAACGACGTTTGGATAATACAACATGTATCAAGTACTTTAAGCATCTATTGAAAGTTTTTCAATAAAAAGTGTTCATTTCCTGCGATTAATCTCCGTAATGCACCTGTCCATTTTCTCACGTACGCCCAAGCCATTCGTTTGGATGTAAAAGCTACGCCTCATACTACCATCTTTTAGCTATAGTAATAGCGCTTTCAGCGGCTTTTACCAATTCTTCGTAACATGGGGAATTCCAACACATTCTCAGTGGCCTCCTGCGCTGTCTGACCTTGAAATTATGGTTTCGCACATAAGAATTATATAAGTCAAATTAGTGTATAAATAGTAAGTATAGGGGAGTAGGTAGCTAGGTACCTGACTCCATAGCGAGAAGAATACGTTGGGCGACGTTGTATTTCAAAAAATAGCATCTCCGAAACCGGTGGCGTGGAAACCGCTCCGATACTATTGTCGGCAGCCCCGCCGCAACCTAAAATACACAAACGTTCATTCAATGTATCATGTAACCTAAATGGCAACCATGTATTATCATTTGCATAGGCACTAACATCATAAAGCCTTTAATCTTTTGAATCGCTAATGCCACTGCAGAGGAAAAATATATCGTTCATTTATTATCATAGGTATTCTTTTTTTATTTATTTTTTTTTAATTGACGAAAGTTGACGGTGACCGTGGCTCTAATTCTACTTTTTTGACACCTTCTTCAACTTCGTACCTGGGATCGGTGTATCGCCCACTCGTCCTTTCATCTTTCCGGTGATTCCGCCAGTAGAAGTGCACGATACCATACGCATAGATGAAGAATCGAATCCCGACAGCACCGTTAACAGTACTTCCACTTCTGTTGGCAAAACTTCATTTTTACAATTTACATTTAACAAAATGATCGACGTGATACAACGGTACTACCATTTCATCATGTGTACTCATCTACTAACGGCATGCGAGTATTGTCGTCGTAAAAAAATGTCGTACTGCAAGTAAATCTGCAGCCCGCAATCAAGCCTAGTTTTGGTATAGGTATATATACGTAGGTATACAAGCGCGCACACTGTGCATCGTACATCCAAGATGCAACAACTTATTTGTACCTACTTAGTACGTAGTACCGATGTCTACAATCTACATTCACTTTGCGGTGGAATGCGTGCGATATTGTGCTATAAGTAGATGCGATAAGCGCAGACTCGCAGCACGCGTACCAAAGTCGCAAAATATTTTCTCTTTACCCCTATTTCCATCAAGCAGACGGATCTTCTTTCACGGCGTTTATAACTCTGCAATGCTTCCCAAGCTTCCGGTGTATGTACAGGAGGAACGATTCTATAGGGAAATTAAACAATTGCGCAAACTTTGTTGAGCGCCTTTCTCCAGATAATAACACGTGCGGCGTTTTGTTCCATAACTTTTCTAGCAACCGCTATAAGGATGCAGGATATTTTTTCAAGCCTGTGACCGCTCCTGCGACATTTAAAAAAATAAGCAATTTGTAAAATATTCGACACACGCGACGCCTGGTCGTCGCTTTTTGCGTTAAAATCACACCCTGGCTGGAGGCGATCCGTCTTCGTACAACGATAATTATAGGTGCATGTCAAGTTCTCTTCCTCAACCTACCGGCTTCCAGATTTTTTTCCGTCCACCACTAATGCTTCAAGTTCGATTTCTCCATACTCGCGTTAAGAAACCGAGCCATACCACTGAAAATTTCCAAGATAAAGAATACCATAATGGGTATAAACACGAGAAGGTATCTTGTGTATGACTGATTGATTTTTTCGTTTTCGTTTTGTTTTCGCGTAACTATAAATAATGTCTTCGTTTGGACAATTGAAGCACGATGCATGGCCGGGCTGGTGAGAACCACGAAACTCTGCGTTGAAACTTTTCCGGATCGCTCTCCATGGATCTCCACCGCTGCTTGAGCAGCATCCAATATGTCGTTTGTTTTAGCGTAATTTTTTCGTAACCGATTCTGATAGCTTCTCGAACACCGTTTAACTTTTCCCTCGCACTCTAGAATCAGGTATATCGCCGGCTCCACCGTGCAGGAGAAGGAGGAGGATGTCCCGACATTATCGCTTAGCGACTTTAGGTCTGGTATGTTACTATATAACGACAACGGTAAACTGATCCACCTTTCAACTGTTTATTTAAGGAAATCCGACGAAAATTTACTACGAAAACAATTATCTACTCTTCATATTCTGCAAAAACGAGCACATTACCACGTACCGGATCTACCGAATGAAAACAAAAAGCGTCCATTAACATAGATAACGCGATTACGAATTAATTTAAATTCACTAAAACCATAGGGACAACGACGAAAGGCACTGTCAGTTTATTTTTATTAGGTATAGGGTATTTATACCTCTTACCTTGAAGCACACGCAACCGCCAACCAGTACAAAAAGCAGTGTCAACTCCCGAGTCTTTGTTATCGCTCGTCGTAAGTCGTAACCACACTAGATCATCAGTATCATCAATTGATCACTACTCCGCCACGTTGTCTGATGTCGCTATGCTCAATTTTTTCTCACGAAGCATTGTCACTATTATCTTAAGCCGCTGTTGTTAAGCCGCAACCAATAAATTATCTACAATAAAAAATTAAGTACAACAGTGTTTACTCAAAATGTAAGTATACAGGAAGTAACATATATTCGTATGCGGAAAGTACCTACTGCACATGAAAGCGTCTGCAATACAATACGAAATGATACGAAATTTTCAAGCTGGCTTTTTTTTCAGTATACCTACTATCTGCATTAGGTGTGATTTGATAAAAAAAAAAACATTTGATATTAATCTCTCGTCAACGATCTCTCGTAATGAGAACAGATAGGTGGCGATAAAAAACGAAACATGCAAAGTTTGAAAAATATATATACTTTAATCGATAATCGAATATAATCAGCATTTCAAATGTAACAATTTCAACATCGCAGCACGCGTGAGAATGACAAATCACGCGTTCAGTATCACACGTCCTTTTTTACAGCTTTTTTAATTTTTTCTCCTTCACTTCTTGTTGACGTTTCTTCAAATTTTCAGATCGTTTCTTCTGCCGTTCTGCCTTTTGTTTCTCAACACTAGCGATTCGCTCTTTCCACTTTTTTTTTCGCTGACTCTTTTTCTTGGCCTTTCTTCTTGGCCAATGATTTCTTCAACAATAAAGCGATCGTCTTTAATCTTAACGCCTTTCTTTCGCTTTTCTTAAAACGTTACTCCAAATTTTTCCTTCTTTCACTTCTTCTGCTAGCTCTTCTCATTTTCGCCACTTTCTTCCAATTTTTTATATAACTTCTTTCCTTTTTCTAAATTTTCCAACGTACATTTCTTGTTTCTATTTTGTTTCAAAATTACTTCCGTCGTCATTCGATTTGGAAGTCTCCCTTCCTGATAGAAAATCAAATTTGACTAAACCACCACATTTCCTTCAGCTATTAAATATCGGCTTGAGAGGGTTTCACATCGTCGCTATTTTTTTGTTTGCGGTTTCCAACTTCACATTGATTGGCTCCTTGGAATTGAAGTTCCCTTTTCACTCCTAGTTTCATACATTTTTTTCTTCTTTTTCAGTTTACTTTGCAACCTGTTTTTCAGTTTTTTACCTTTGTATGTATATTTCTGTTCTGGAATCATAAATTTAACTTAGTTCCAACGTTAGCGCGTTGCCGAGTGTTATTTTCTAATCACTGTATCACAATTCGCAGTTATACACGTAAACGATCACGTATTCAGTACCTTTTAAAGTTAACAATCAAGTTTATTCAAGTTCAACTAATGTCTTCGCACGGTCGATTTCCTTTTCCCGATGCAACAACCTTTATACCTGCATTGACAACAAAAATATTTGAGTAAAAACGTTCAACAAAAAAACACATACGATGAAAGTATAGTACTTTTTTACCTGTCTTAC
Organism: Pseudococcus jackbeardsleyi; assembly: GCA_038380155.1. Lineage (NCBI taxonomy): Eukaryota > Metazoa > Arthropoda > Insecta > Hemiptera > Pseudococcidae > Pseudococcus > Pseudococcus jackbeardsleyi. Next base: position 120,654 of record JAZDXF010000129.1, read on the forward strand.
ATTTACTTTCATTTTTCTGAATCTGCAAGCCGAGAAATTAATTGAAGCGAAATAAATTTGATTTCTTTTTCTAAATACATATTATAAATAAAAGGCATACGTATGTTTCCAACAACCTACCGGAAGAATCTTGAGCCTCTTTGACAAGGTAGATCAACTTTCGTCAATAGGTCGGAAATGAAAAGAAATTCTTTCGCGTACTGTTGCTTTTACGACTTGATGAACGATTATTTTGTACACAAAATCTTCACAGTCGCAGTAGGTTATATGTATACTTAGATAGTGTAATTTAACAATAAAACATGCGAAAGCGAACGATAGACTCCAGAGTAGTAGTTGGAAGATGATGAAGAAATGCATGCAACGAAGAAAAAAATGAGATGATATTGATAAAAATGATTGTTAAATGATAAAATTACTCATGTACATAGTGTATCATAAACTGGAACTGGAGTGGCGTTCAAGAAATGCTACTCTGCGACACAGACTGTGTAGATAACGCAGAGTAAACCGTTCAGAAAATCACTTCTGCAAGTGCGGCCACTCTTGCGTCAACTTTGTGTTAAATGGCAGATTACATTGCACTCGAGACTGCCGCGTTAAAAACGCAGAGTGATGCGATTGGTTGATAGAACCGATTTTCGGATTGGAGTAGGGGCTGTCGGCAGTACGTTGGTGTGTTAGTGTGAGTGTGTATGGTGTGAGCTCTCACGTGTTCTTTTTACAGAGAACCCAAAGTCGTTCATAAAATGAAGAAAAAGAGCACTCTGTAAAAACCGCTCTGCGTTGTGTTTTTTACGCAGAATGAATCTGAACGCACTCCTAGATTGTAATGATATCCGTCAAGAGTTATTTCTTTAGCGAACCTGACGAGTAAGAAAAAAGTACTATTTGAACATTGTTCTGTTCACGCTTACGTCTTAAGGTGTATCTGAATGCGTTGAACATAAAGTACGATTTCGTTGATTTTTTTCAACGTAGTGTGTTAAAAATTTGTTTAAGCAGTAGGTGTCGCTAGCTGATTTGATTTATTTTTTTATTTTTTTATTTTATTTTTTTAAATATTTTGGAAATTGTTGCTACATTTCAGTAATTTTTGTATAATCGAATTTTTATGATTTAAAAACAGTTCAATTCCATTTTCGAGAGTCATTTTATTCAATATTTCTGCTTGAAAAAAGGAATTTAAAAACATTAATTGATGGTAAATGACAAAAAATATTATTTGATAATGCAATAACTTTTGAAGGAGTTTTTTCAGCACCATTCAATCATTGGTTTTGGTCGCAGATGATTTTATAGCTCATGAACGAATTTTCATCTCATCCTTCCTGATGGACGATGGACTGGGCTTCGAAGTAGGTACATATTTAGCTACTTACCTAGGTTACGTAGTAAATTCAAGTTGAAAATCGTATCTTTGCAAGTTTTTCAACAGGTTTCATCCAAACTAGTCACATAAGGTAGGCATTATGATATGTAGTACTTACCTATCTAGATCCACCACTGCGTAATGTAATAGGTACCTCACTATTTTTTCCATTTTCCATATTTATTCGAGCCTAATAGCGACCTTGAACTTCCAGCTCATTGAAAATTCATATCGTCAGTGAAGACGCAATTTTTTGATTTTAAAATGCATTTCATACCTCTTAGAACTTTTTCGAGCTTTGGAGATTTGATCAAATATTCAAAAATTCAGTTTACCTAGTTCATCGTGAATTTTTGATCCCACTTTGAACCGAGTTGTAGGCAATTTACTACCCGTGCGATTTTTCCAGTCCTATGAAAAGGTCTATCAAGTTCAAGTTCTCTTTTGGCAAAAACCCATTTTCGACTCAAATGATCAAGAAATTCAATCGCAAAAAAAACCATTCGATTTGTTTCCTGACCAGAAAAAATGTAATGATATCTCAGATTTTGAATTTTGGTCGATTTCTAACGGAGTATGGGCGTTTTTATCACATGGTCCCTGTATACCCTCACAGGCAAGAATAGTTGCCATAACGACTAAACTGTGAGATAACTCCTACTTTTCGTCGTGTTTTCACGCGTTAATTTTTCGAAGTTGAATTTCGAAACTTGTATTCGATGTTACGTATGTAGTTTGGACGCGGGATTTGCCTCTGTCCCTCAGCATCTGCCTCTGCGACTGCAATTAGGATTGCTATAATAATAGCGTCAACATCAGCAGCATAGCAGCTTTGCGCAGCGCGGCGAGGATCTGCAAATCAACCGAGTAATCGAACAATCAAACAATCAAGCAAACACGCAGTTTTTAATAAGCGTTTATTGAATTGAAAAGAGCGAAAAAATGTAATGGGACGCGAGTAGTGCTCGCTATGTAAGTGAGTACAAGACGCACGCACACACACGCAGGCTGGCGGGCAGGGGATGGGCAGACAGGACGTACGTAGACGTACATATTCGTAATAGGTATGTGTAGTGTAGTAGATAAGTACGTACTCTACTCGCGCAGTAGATAACTTGCATGCCTAATTATATCGATATTGTCGCTTCCATCATTACCATCTCCGCCATCGTCATCGCAGTCGTAATCTCCGTCGCGTCGTAAACACTCTCCGAGTGTACATACTTACTTAATAGGTACCTATTTTAGGTGCATAGCGTTTGATTTAACCAACATACATATGCTTACATACCTAACTCGTACATTGTTAGTAGGTACCTACATAATTATGTATTTATATGGTCGGTTAGCTTTCAGTTTACTTACTTATTAGGTAGGTACCTAGCTAGTGGCTACTCGTAATAGTACGCAAATACATTTGTGAATCCAGATTTTCGCTGCGTAATTGGTGTTCGCGAATTGTGACAGTTGGACGGTCAGCGATGTGTCGGCAGTTGAGAGCCGGCAGTTGACAGGCTACGTTTTTGCATGCTTTCTGTTTGTGTGTTTTTTTTTTGGCGTGTTTTGTTTTGTCGTCGCTTTTGCATTGCCAGTCGTCGTCGTCGGTAAGTCCCACAAAGTATCATTTTTCGGCGACGCGACATTTGCAAATCAGACGATCCTGCGAGGCGTGTTCGCGTAGATTCCTATTCCAGAAACCTTAACATTCAACCTTAGCAACCTTAACCTAAGCCTATGGCCTAGGCCTAAATCTTGAATCCGAAGCCGAAGAAGCTAAATGTAGCCGCAACGCGACGTCGTGCCCGCTCCTGACTAAAGTAGTTTTTTGGTCGTGAATTACTTGGCATTCGCTTTGGCAGCGGTTCGAGTTCGGCTGTGGCGCAGACTCCGGTACTAGTTTGTAGTCCTAGCCAGCTACTACCTACATAGCTGGGCAATATATACATACAAAAAGCGATCGCAAGTACCCAAGTACGCAATATCACGTACCCACCTAGGCACCTTTGGACGACTTAACTTTGGATCGCCGCGCCGCACCATCCGCGATTGGATTCGAGTCGATACGACGCGGCGCGTACTGGCCTGAATGCAAGCCGCGAGTAACTGGTAACAACGCTTTTGCGTGGTGTTGGTGTAACAGAAGCAGAGGCAACAGGCAACAGGCAACAGGCAAAAGCAGAGAACGAGAACGGGAATTCCATTACCGTTTCACGTCATCGCATAATATGCGGGTACATCTATGAGTCTAGCACCTGGGTACATTACTTTTAGATAGTAGGTACTAGGTACCTACACCTACTATAGGTAGGTACTTTTTTAATGCTCCCCATACATGCGCACGCGGCGCCTTTTGCGCCTATAATCGCATTATAATAATGGTTCATCGCGCATCCTTTCTCAACAACCTAATACCCGCTGACTTAAACAAATTACCTGTAATTACCGAGTACCTAGGCTACCTACCTATGTGTAGGTGGCGTTATGGCGGGCGTTCGATCTTACGAGATATTTGGTTCACGTCAACTTCTGTATTTTTACCTGCCTGCCTGCCACTGCCTGCCTGGGTGGGTGAGTAGGTAGGTGAAGGTACTATGTAGGCGTAGGGTGGTACTGGTAGGGCGTAAGCGTACAAAATAATACGCTTACGCCATTATCCCAACCAGAGTATAGGTAAGGTATTGTGCTTATCTGTATGCCTTGCCTACATCTGGTCTAGTCTAGGTACATATATTATATATGGTACGTTACGGACTACAGACTGCATCGCCCATATGATTTGAACAGACGAACCTAGCTTCCAGCAGTGGTACCGTGAGAGCATATGAGGAGGTGTCGTTGCAAAACGCAACATCTCGATTTTTATCATTTTTGAGTTAATACATATATCAGTCTTATAGGAAATTCAACGAGGAATCGAATGGTGCCATGAACGGGACTCCGCCGCGACCATAAATGCCTTTTATCTGCCATGAAAGATAACGTTTCCGGTGCAAAACGCAACAAATACTGGGTGTTTCGGTGCAAAACGCAACATCTTTTTTGTTTGCCCCTCCAAGCTTTATGAGGTACAAGTGTGAAGTGACCCCCAAAACATGTGGCTGAGGGTCTAAGCACCAATGAGACCGCCCCGAGCCAAAACCCTCCACCCAATTT